>JAPMOR010014302.1:51314-82471 GCA_026543865.1 Argiope aurantia
TCAACACTCTCAACACACACTCTCTATCGTCTTCACACACACACTCCAAGGTTATATATCATTTCACCACTTGGTGGCGCTACAAAATTAGTAGGCGGAGCGTTATGCTGACTTATTGGGGCCAACAGTAAACATTAGGATTTTTTCTGGTTATCTTATTTATATCACAAGTTTCACATCTAAAATCATTTATATCATTAATATCTATAATCTTTCATTTTAAGCATATACTTAGGATTTAAATGACATAATAAGTTATGCCAAATCTCGTAATTGCTGGTGGATTGCTTAGAAAAGTAACACTCTGAATTAAAGAATGGTTCCAAATATAATTCTAATCGATTGTTATTTTAAAATCATTTAGTAACTAAATTATTATCTCTATCAAAATTCAACACACAATTATTATTCTGTTTAATTTTACAACCCTTAGCCCTCAAACAAGTTACTGACAATAAATTATATCTTAGTTCAGCAACATAGTTAACATTAAAAAAGTTAAATTATTACTCACAGTTTTTGCTTTAACAGTTCCTATTCCCTCACACATGATTTTAGAGTCTTTACCTGCTAAATAAATAAACTTTGTTTCATGGATTATTGCTTCAAATCACATACTATCTTTGGTCATGTGACAAGACGCTCCACTGCCCAGCAACCATATTTTATCACTTAAGCTTTCTTGTTGATGAGAAGTAGTAAATACATTATCACTAACACTTCTTTGTTTTGTTGCCTGCTTGACATGGTATTGTGTATTTCGCCTTTGATTATTTTTATTCCATGAAGCACTTTTCATATTTTTATTTTTGTAAAAACAGTCCTTGGCGATATGATTTGGACGTCTGCAGATGTAACACAGCCTTATATCTGATTTTTTTGTTTTTTCTAGAGTAAAACACTTCCGCATTGATTCCTTCAGCGCGAGTACTCGTCGGCGAATAACAGGAATTTTCTTCTTCATTTAAAATTTCTAATGCTTCATCCGTTGATTTGTCACGTGGAGTTTTGAGAATTTCTCGTGCTTTAGAGAATTTTCCTTTCAGTCTGCGCACTGCATAATAATGAGCTCCTTAGGTGTGATATCCAGTCCTAAAGAATGACACTTCGTAGCCATTCCTGTTGCTCTGGCAACATAATCGTTTACTGATACGTTACTTTTCATTTGAAGATTTTTCATTTCATTGCTGGCATCTATTTTACGGTCCTCTGCTTGACTCGTGAATGTTGACTTTATTTTATCCCAAAGAATTTTTGCATTTTCTTCTGCTGCGAACTGTATTGCATGTTCGTCTGACAATGGCAACTTAAAGATGCTGATATTTCAGATTTGTGGAAGCTGTATTTGATTGGTATCAAGGATCCCATCGAAGGGAAATTCAGAGCTCAGCAAGACTTGGAAACCAAGCGATATTTTTTAGAAACTGTCAAATTTAAAGATGTTCGTTATGAAGTATTATTACCATGGGCTGATGATAAAACTCCACTGCCAGATAATTTTTCCTCGTAGAAACAAAGATAGGAAAACGTTACTCTGAAGCTGATTTCTAGTGGACTGTACAAAAATTATGAAAAGGTTTTTCAAGATTGGTTATCTGACGGAATGATAGAAATAGTCCCAGAAGTTGAAAAGAAGTTACCTGGACATTACTTACCTCACCATCCTGTATTAAAGGAAAGCAGAACTACTTCCATTCGTCCAGTTTTTGATGCGTCAGCTAGAATGAAAAATCAACCTTCTTTGAATCAATGCTTAGAGAGGGGACCTAATCTCATTGAAGTTATGCTTGATATTCTGTTGCGTTTTCGGGAAAGAAGAAATGGCATTACAGCGGACATTCGAAAGGCGTTTCTTCAAGTCAGTGTTGAATAAAACGACCGTGATATTTTGAAGTTTCTGTGGTGGGAAAACGAAGAACGTAAGAAATTAAAAGTTTTCCGCCATACAAGAGTAGTTTTGGACTTTAAAATGTAATCCATTTCTGCTGGGAACCGTGATAGAACTTCATATAGATAAATGTGAATCATTTGATGCAGTTTTCAAGAATAATCTACAAAGAAGTTTTTACGTTGATAATGTTGTGACAAGTGTTGACAAAAAAGAAGAACTAAAAGATTTTGTTTCCAACTCCACTAAAGTAATGAAAGAAGGTGCGTTTGATTCCAGGGAATGGGAAGATTCTGAAGAAATCTCAAAAGAATCAGAAAAATCCGAAACTCTTATACTAGGGTTAGTATGGAATCGCCAAAGATCATTTTGAGAGTCAATATGAACTGGTTGAGTGAAATAAATTTAGTGAAGTTCACGAAGAGGATAATCTTGTCAATTGTACACAAAATATATGATCCCATTGGTTACACGTCCCCAATTTCTATTTTCCCCAAATTGATTTTGCAAGAAGCTTCGAAACTGGAAATAGGTTGGGATGAAGACATATTAGACGATAGACTAAAGCAGAAGTTTTTACAGTGGCTTCATGAACTTCATTTGTTGGAGCAGATACATATTCCCTGATGAATCCACTAAGATTTCATCAATATAAAAGGATGCACTTTGCATTGTTTTTGTGACGCTGGCAAAGACGCAGATGCCACCGTCATATTCCTACGGGTTGAACAAGATGAAAATGTAGAGTTAAGATTAGTTGCTGCAAAATCTCGCTTAGCACCACTCAAAGGCGGTGGCGGAACAATTCACCGAAAGGAACTCTTGGCCGCTTTGGTGGGAGCTAAACTGACTGAATCGGTTAAAGAAGCCCTACATTGGAAAGACATGAGATGTTTCTACTGGAGTGACTGGACAACAGTAATTGCCTGGATTTCAAGAAAAGAAAATTGATCTGTGTTCGTCAGGAACCGTGTACATGATATAAAAAAACCCATGCAAACCCTCTTCATGGCACCATGTGCCTGGGGAAATGAATCCAAGTGATGTGCCTTCAAGTGGATGCAATCCCAAGAAACTGGTTTCTCTTGCTTGGTGGGAGGGTCCCAAATGGTTGAAAGTCCCTTTCGAGCATGTCCTGAGCTCCCCAACTCTGGAAGAAGAAGAAATTGAATTGGAAAAACTGAAAACTGTTAAAATTCTGGCAGATATAGAAAAGACTTCTTCTAATTACTGGTATTATAAAATTTTTCCAATTATCAAAATACAGTTCATATGATTGGTTCGATTCTTCGTTTTAAGAATAATTTCATTAACCCCAAGTCAACTATTCTAGGGGAAAAAAGGGATTTGAAGAAACTGAAGTGTGTATAATACGGATGATCCAAAGAGAATCTTTTCCCACCAAAAAGGATGATAGATTAAAATTCCTTGAAACTTTTCGTGACGAAAGAGATATATTAAGGTTGAAAATTAAAATTATATATATGAAAGATGAAGATTATTTTCTGAAGCCTGCAATCCTTCCATCGAACCATGAAGTAATGAGACGATTCATCACCTACACCCATGAAAGAAGTTGTCATGCAGGAATTCAGATACTTTTAAATTTGCTTTAAATGAAATATTGGATTTTGCAGGGGAGAAAATCTGTAAAAAAAATCCTTTCTAAGTGTGTGACTTGCAAGCGGTTCAAATCTAAACTAGTTGAAGTTCCTTTTGCTCCGCTGCCTAGTGATAAAGTTACACTATGAAAGGTCTTCGAAGTATCCGGTATAGATTATGCTGGTCCTCTATATTTGAAGTTAGATGGTAAGGCGTGGGTTGTTGTATTTACTTGCGCGTCTATCAAACAGTCCGTTTTGAGTTGGTTCAGTCACTTACCAACGGTGCTTACATTCAAGCCCTAAGACGATTCATTGCCAGTGCAGGCAGAATTTCCGTTCTATATTCGGATATCGGCAAGAAATTTGTGGGAACCAGCAGTGATTTAAGGCTTTGGATTGGGAAAAGATAGCCGTGTACTCAACCACTCAGAAAATCACTTGGAAATTTATTCCTCCCACTGCAGCGTGGTGGGGTAGATTTTGGGAGCGTATCGTAAGAATGCTTAAAGAACTTCTGCGCAGGCTTCTAGGTAAATCCAACGTCGACTATGAAGAACTCAACACGATATTATGTGATTGTGAGTCAATAATAAACGCTCGACAACTTATTTATCATCAAGAGGTTCGAAATGAGTTGGTACCATTGACACCCGCCATGTTTATTCATGGTGGCAACAACAGCGAAACTCCAGATCTCGACAGTGTAGCGGATTGGAATGAACGAGGATAGAACCTGGGACCATGTGGTTCGCAGTCCAGTAACATGACAAAATACAAAAGCAATTGCTCGTGCAGCGTAGCTGTTAACTGGTTTATAAGCTTTCACTACAACAGTATAGACAGGTCTTCCCTGACAAAACGTGTAAAATACCTGCAAAAATTAAGTGAAAATCTCAGGCAACGATTCAGAAATGAGTATCTTGCTCTTTTAGTCCACAGAGGAATAAGAAGGAACGATGTTTTGAATGTTAGTGACGTTGTTCTTATTGGGCATGACAATGTCAAACACATCGATTGGCCACTTGGAATTATCGTGGAAGTTTTTCCTGAAAAAGATGGAGTTCCTAGAGTTACGAGATTAAAGCCTAACAAAAGTGAAAGAATCCATCCATTTCAAAGGCTCTACCCTTTGGAAGTGTCCGCGAAAACTGATGTTGATGTCTTGAAGACAGCTAGAAAAACTGATGCTGTCGTTTCAAAGGCAGCTAGACCACTGACCCTTCTTCTGATACTGTTGGAATGCAGCACCATCCCAAAAGTAGATCAAGAAGAACCATAAAAATTCCACGTCGATTACACTTGTGAACATTAAAATTTTAACCTTAATTTTAATTTTGGAATTCTAAATGTTATATAATGTAGGTTGCAAAGTTCAGTCAATAAATGTAACTTTGCAAGGTGGGAGTATATGTAAACTGAGCAGAGTTTATGACTTAATTCAGCTGTAAAACCTTTTTTCTAGGAATGGCAATGTTTTTTGTGATATAATTGAGAAACAACGAAAAAATAAATACTGGTAGTGCTCATGGTAGCTAGAAGATTTTTCTCGCGCTATTTTTTACGATTTTAGTGCATCTCATTCATTTTTAGAACTGTGAGTTCATTTGAGTGTGTGAAAAATGGCGCCCGTGTATAATTTTTGACCTGCTAGTAACAAGGAGTTTAAAGGAAAACACTTGAGGAACATGTAGGATTTGGTAATGTATTGAAATGCTCAACATTCTTGACGCCAGTAGCGTCTTTATGGCTAAGAGATCCGCCAGTTTTTGCAATGGATACATCACAGCATGATGTCATTTCCCACAGTTCTCGCAGTTCATTCATACCTTACACATCTTGGACATGTGAGAAGTACATAAACATCTGAAGCAACAGCCTCGTTTCTTCAATCTTGCCGTTTTTTCATCTAAATTCGTGCTTCCAGTAAAATGTCAATCTTTCAGTTTATGGTTATCTTTATCACAAAAAAGGCACTTCACAAAAAGATTCAGAGTTTCTATTTCCTGAAAACCGTGCTGCTACTGTTGGAATGCATCTTTTAATTTTACCATAATTTGCAGTTTTTCTTAAAGAGAATCCTTGCATAGCAAGAGCTATTCTGTCTTCAAATTCAACTTCATTCTTTAGGAATTTCACTAAACTCTCTAATCGAGATTCTTCTTCGGGATCTTTCTTATCAACGATTCGTCCACTACCATCTCTTTGCCAGGCTCTCAAGATTTCTTCACTCAAACATGATTCCACGAGTAGAAATAACATGCAGCATATTGTGCTGTCGTAACACCAAGAGTCTCCAATGGTCTCAGATGAGTTTCAATACTGTCATAAGTAATGGATAACTTCATTCGTTTGTCTTTGGATTGAATGCTAGAGTCAGTTTAGCAATTCTCGGACATAATATTCAACTAAAATGTCATCCCTCCCAAAATGGGATTTCAAACAGTCAATTGCTTTGGTAGTTTCCGGGAGATGGCGGAAAACTATCAACCAATCTCGGGATCCGAAATTCGGAATCGTAGCCTGTACTAAATACTGAAAATTATCGGCTTTATCAGTTTTTCTAAACTGATCCCAAAACTGTAGCCAACTCTTGATATCTCCTCCAAATTTTTTCAACTCCAAGAAAGGAAGTTTAAACTTTCGCTTTGTAACACTAAGTGAGGATCGCGAATCGAGATCAACATCAGAATAAGCTTTCTGGTCAATTAACAAACTTATCTTTTTAAATTTGTGTGCATACTCATCAGCTGAAGAAGTTTCTTTTCCAATATCATCTTCTTCAACTTTTTCAGATGCAAAGAGATTCTTTAAAATGCTCCCATTAAGCTGCAAAAGTTCATTAATTTTCTTATTAAGAGGCTAAAAATTCGCCAACCAATCCAAATCCTCCGATATTTTAACGACTTTCGTTTTGGCAGCTTCATCCAGTGTATTATATTATGGCATGACTAAAGCGAAACTGAAGAAGTCGTGCTGTCATACATTTCGTGTGTTCTTGTTAAAGTAATTCAATCCAGAGTAAGACGACATAAACATTTAATATTTACATTTAATTTACATTTTAAAACGTTTAAATATAACGATCGTAGATTAACAGAGGTAGCGTTAATTTAGAATACAAGCCAATAAATAAGTAGAGTTGAGTTGTTACATAACTTTTAAGTTCAATAATAAACTGTTTTTTTATGGAGCAGCAAATCTCACTCTTTTGTCGCTGGTGACTTGCTTGGTCGAAGGAGTTTCTGAATTTGCAGTGTGCGATACAGCTACTGAATTATTTTTAACAGTTGCTGGAATTTTGGAAATCAAATCAGGTTCTGTAGAATTGTCAGAAAAATAGGGATTTATTCTGTCTACAGAAACGTTGACTTCTTTCTGATTTATTTTTAAAGTGAAAACTTTATCTCTTCTCCTTTCAACTTTGTATGGTCCGTGATAAGGTTGTTGCAAACTACGACGAGAACTGTCAGTACATGTGAACAAGTTTTTGAGTCCTTGAAAACAAATGTTTTTTGGCTTGAATGGTTTATGAAAGGGAACGGGTTTTAAGTTTTCTATGGTGCTTTTTAAATTCTGGATAAATTCAGATTGTGGTTGAAAGCTTGAATTCTGAAGAAATTCGCATGGTCGTTTTATATTTTCACCATACAGGAGTTCATCTGGCGTGGCTTGAAAATCCTCACACCACACTGTGCGTAAACCAAGTAGAATAATTGGAAATGATTTTGTCCAGCTTTCTCATGGCACATGATACTGGCTTTCAGTGTACGGTGCCAACGTTCGATACAACCAATAGCTTGTGGGTGATATGCGGTTGTTTTATTTCTTTTAAAAGCAAAAAATTTTGAAAGTTCTTCAAACAGTTGAGATTCAAATTGAGTACCTTGGTCTGCTGTAATTACAGTTGGAATGCCATAACCAATTTTTCAATAAAGCATGAGTTACATTTCTGCACGGATGTCAGGTAGAGGAACAGCCTCTGCCCATCGTGTGAAGCGGTGTATTATTGTAAGACAATACCGAAATCCTTCCGATGGTGACAAAGGACCAATAAGATCCAGATTAATTTCTTGAAATCTTTGGCTTGCTGTAGGCTAACTTTGTAATGGAGTATGGACATGTTTAGTTATTTTGGATTTTTGGCATTTTAAACAACTTTTTGTTCAACTGCTAATATCCTTGTTGATAGATGGCCAAACAAATTTCGATGAAGCTAATCTTACAGTTGCTTTAATTCCGGGATGTGATATATCATGAACACTATGGAACACTGTTTTCCTGAAGTTGACTGGAATAAGTTAAGTTAGACTGGTTTTAGTTTTAGTTGAAACATCACAATATAATTCGTAATTAGAGCCAAAAACTGGGATTTTTCAATTTTCAATGAAGAGTTTTGAGATGTAATTATTTCTTTTAACTACGTATTTATTTCTTGAGCTTTGGCTATGGATTCGTAATCAATTTGTGATGAAATTCTAATTTTCTCCAGTCTAGATAAGGCATCAACAACAATATTGTTTTTTCCAGAAATGTGTAGAATTTCTAACGTGAACTGACTAATGAATTCTAAATGCCTTCGTTGACGTGGAGATGCCTTTTCCAAATTTTGACGGAACGCATAAACGAGCGGTGTGTGATCCGTGAATAAAGTAAATTCACGGCCTTCTAGCAGGTATCGAAATGCTTAATTGACGAATACGCAGCAAGAAGTTCCCGATCATATGTGCTATAATTTCTTTGCGTTGGTGTCAGTCTTACGAAAAAGAAACCAAGTGGTTTGCCAATGATTATTTACAAATTGTTGCACAACTCCACCTAATGCCACATCGGGGGCATCTGTCATGAATGCAAGTTTAGCAGATGGTACAGGATGAGCTAAATATGTTGCAGATTTCAATAACTCTTTTGAAGTTGTAAAGGCTTTTGTAGTTTCGTCAGTCCATTTGAGAATTCGATTATCATTCTTTTTGCTACTTTTTAAATAATCGTACAAGTTCGCTTGATGTTGAGCTGCTTGAGGAATAAATCTTCTATAAAAATTGACTATTCCCAAAAGTCTTCTTAATTGTTTGACTGTTTCAGGACGCTTGAAATCTTCGATAACTTTTATTCTTTCTTTTGTTGGTTTGATACAATTTGAAAAAATTCGGTGACCTAAAAAATTTACTTCGGTTTGGACCAGCATCTTGAAGACGTTGAAAAACTTGCCTAAGATGATTAAAGTGCTGAGCTTCATCCTTTGATGCGATGAGAATATCATCAAGATAGCTGAAGCAAAAATCTAAGCCCCGTAACACTAAATGAAGAAATCGTTGAAAGGTTTGGGCTGCATTGCGCAAACCGAAAGTCATTCTTGTGAACTCAAATAAACCGAAAGGTGTACAAATGGCTGTTTTTCTATATCAGATGGTTCAACTGCAATCTGATGGTAGGCTCTTTCTAAATCAAGAGTGGAAAAAAAATTTACATCCATATAAATTTTGAGTAAAATCATGTAGGTGCGGAATGGGGTATCTGTCAGGCTGGGTAACAGAGTTCAGAGCTCTATAGTCCCCGAAAGGTCTCCAACCACCTGTTTTCTTTGGTACAAGATATAACGGACTTGCCCAAGGACTACTTGAAGGTCTGCAAATTCCCTGCTCGAACATATATAATAATTCCTCTTTTGCTATCTTGAGCTTGTCAGGTGCGAGGCGACGAACTTTTGATGTGACAGGAGGGCCTTTCGTTATGACATGATGAGTAACGAAATGCTTAAAGTCCTTAATCAAACAACTCGGCCTTCTGATTTCCTTGAATTCATTAAGAAGATTAGATATTGATGAATCATATGTTGCAGAAGCTATCGTAGTGAGAGAAAAATTTGGAAATGTAGTTATTTTACCAAATGAAGACAATGAAGTTAGTGGATCAATAAAGCCTTTCCTTTTCAAATCAACTAATAAACCGAAATTTTTGAGAAAATCTGCTCCAATAATATCTTTTGAGACATTTGATATTGTGAATGACCAAGTAAATTGGCCGTGCAATCCAAGATCTAATTTTAGCGCTTTGGTGCCAAAAGTTTGAATTTTTGAGCCATTGGCGGCAAATAAAATAAAAGTTTGAATTTTTGAGCCATTGGCAGCAAATAAAATAAAATCTGATGCTTTACGATCTCTTTGTTTATTTACAGATATATCACCTCCCGTGTCTATTAAAAATTGCTTGCCGGTTGATTTATCATATAAATATAAGCAGCAACTTTTCTCGCCAATATCGCTAGCCGCATCAAGCGATTGGCTTATTGGTTTTCCGGATCTTCCGTTTTAAACTGACATGGTTTCAAGCATTTTTTAGCATTCCTTCCAAATTTATGGTGGTACCAACAAAATTCATATCGATTTGATCTGGATTTCGATATAGGTCGTCTTCCATATTCTCTAGATTTGTTGCGTGATCTAGTATTTCGAGAGAATTCATCAAATTTTTTCGTTAATGCAGCTATATTTGCTTGTAATTTTTCTAATTTATGCCGGTCGGCTGAAGAAATTGATTTAGGCAATGAGCCAACTTTCGTTACTTGGCATATTTTAGAAGTGTTGTAAACCGTGATAATTTTATCGGCCATCTCTGCAATATTATCAATAGTATGTTTGCTTATTGATAAAATAGCTTGGGCTTGCTGTGGAAGCCTTTGTAGTCACAAAGATTTAATAACTTCATACGAAATAGAATTACCGCCCAAGCTTTTCATTTGCCTGAAGAGATCGGAAGGCCGTTTGTCGCCAAGTTACATATCAGTCAAGAGTTTTTTTTTAACATCGATTCCTCAGTATCAGTTAATCTGTTTAATAAAGCTGTTTTTAAAGTTTCATATTTACTATCTGTAGGAGGATCGGACAAAATATCAACCACAAATTCTAAAACAATTTCATCTAAAGCAGCGACGACAATATTGTATTTAGTTGAATCTTGAGAAATAGCGATGTTTGCAAACTGTGCTTCAAGCTGCAAAAACCACAGTTATGGCTTGTTTCCCAAAAATTTGGCGGCTTAGTTGCAATTCGACTGACTTCATCATCTGGAATATCGAGATTTAAAGCAGGTGATTTTTCTTCCGTTATAGACATTTTAAATTACTTTAACGAACGTACCTTGCTTTCTGATCACTTGTACAGAATTCTTGACACCCATATCGCGGACGGTTGAGTTTTTAAGACTGCAGTTCAAAGTCAGAGGTCACCAGATATGGTATGACTAAAGCGAAACTGAAGAAGTCGTGCCGTCATACATTTCGTGTGTTCTTGTTAAAGTAATTCAATCCAAAGTAAGACAACATAAACATTTAATATTTACATTTAATTTACATTTTAAAACGTTTAAATATAACAATCGTAGATTAACAGAGGTAGTGCTAATGCGTATTTCAAATCTTTAGAATACAAGCCAATAAATAAGGTAGAGTTGAGTTGTTACACAACTTCTAAGTTCAATAATAAAAGGTTTTTCTGCTTCTTCGTTGCCCCACAATATAAATCGGGTAAATGTATTTCATATTGCTTTCCGTTTCAACTTTCAAGCTTCCATAATAATTCAAAAACGGAAAATATATCTTCAAAATATCAATCAAATTCAAATAGTAAACAGTTTATCATCAAAAAACAGTCACTTATCTTTTTTATCGTTCTTTCAAGTTTCTATATCACAATCCTATCGCGGACGCTATGTTACATTTAATATGACAATCAGATTCTTTAACTGTGAAAGTGAACTTAGGTTTTGAAAGACTATCTAACATTTATTAACTTCTTTTAAGATGACACAAACTTATTCACAAAGTCGCATTAACCATAACATTTCACTAACAACGTTACGAGATCAGATCTAAACATTTCTTTTCAATTCATTCTACTTCTCAGAGTTCTTTTTTTTTCTTCCAGTTGAGGTGTCAGTTCCTACTCCCTCAGTTCTGCTTCCGTTTCACGGAAAATATATCTCACCCAACAAACATGTTAGGTGTTATTTATTTGAAATATATATATATTAAATAAGCATATTCAATTTATTGAACAAATAATGCCTTTGTAGAAATAAAAATAGATATAAATTTTTTTCAAGGAAAGTACTGTTTGTCCACGACAAGAACACTGCTAGACAATCGTCTATGTTTACGGCGGGCGTTATAGAAACAGGTTCAGGTAGGGACAATCCATTTTGAATGGATGGTATCGAACAGAAGTCTGGGGGGGGGGTATTCTTTTTCTTGGCGTCAATGTGAAGCGATAAAAGAAAACCTGTTGCTCATTCGTCTTCTCGCTTTAGTCACAGTTGCACGTAATTTACATACGCTTAACTTACTTCTTTTATATTTTATTAATCTTTTCATTGGTTAATATTAACTGCATTTCATTATTTAATGTTTTTTTGTCTCTTAAATTTTGACATACTTTAAAATGCCTTTTTCGATTTAAGAAAAGAGGGACTTTAAAATCACAAGCAAGTTACTATGGGCTAAATTAAGATAAAATCTTGGAAATTAATTAAATTGAAATTAGAGCTTAAAATATCATTACATATTATATATATATATATATATTGTTACGAATCCGTAATGGTACTTCCCAGCGTAGTTGGTTCCATCATTGGAAAGAATGTTTTACAGTCATCTGTATGGGACAGAGTCTGGGCGTCGTGTCGGGGGTACCAGAGCTTGGCGACTGTTTGGAGACTTGGCGACGAATTTGGCGACTTTGGTGCCAAAATAGATCATACACGAAACTTCGAGAATTTTCCCGATCCGTCTAGTAAGAACCGAGATACGCCTCGAACGTTCCTGATTGGTTGAGAGGTTTCTAGCCCCGCCTCCTGAGACCTATAAAAGGGTCCACAGCTGCCAGAGCAAGCAAGTCAAATCCGAAGACGGAGCGGAGGAGTCGTAAGCGACAGAGCGGAGTAGGCGGAAACGACGGTGAGCAGCGACGGAGTCAAGCTCGTGCTGAACTGAGCTGTGAGCTATTGTCTGCAGTAGATTCTGGTTGTATGCTAGACGTCTCGGGTGAAGATAATCGTCTTCTGTGCTGTATATAGTTGTCGCTTTTGTGCTGCCCTGTGTGTCTTCGTGTAAATAAACGTCGTTTTTTTATTTTCTACTACCGTCTGCTGATTGAGCATTCTCCACACCATATAACTTCCACTATCCAAACGAACCCCGGCAGAAAATTCGTAACATTTGGTGTCATGAGTGGGGTAGTGGTTAATAGTGTATGGTGCAGACGAGATCCCAAGCAAAAATGGCTGATAGCGGTAATGGTGAGTTACTGGCTCTGTTGGCTGAGATGAAGAAATCTATGGAGTAGATGAAGCAAGGACAAGAAAGAATGGAGCAGATGAAGCAAGAACAAGAAAGAATGGAGCGCAGGAGATGAAATCTGGACAGGAGGAGCTGAAGAAGGACATCGTAAGTGTTAAAAAGGAATTCTCCAATATCATTCAGGAGAAGATGAATGCAATTGAAGATAAGGTGGCTTGATTTGAGAATAAGGTAATATCAGTGGAAACTAATGTTTTGAAGATGGAAGAAAGTTTTGACAAGAATGTTCGAGAAAACATTGAAATTAACATCTTGAAGATGGAAGAAAGTCTTGACAAGAAGGTTCGAGAAGACATCGGAAAAGAATTGGAACAGAAATTTGGGAAGGAGATCGAAAGCCTGAAGAAGCAGATTTCCCACGAATATAAGGAATCCAAAGTGATATTTACACCTTCCCTAGCGACGATTAAGCTCTCGACATTCGATGGAAAAACATCCTGGCAAGTATACAAAACACAGTTTACTATGGTAACGGAAGCTAATGGATGGAATCCTCAAGTCAAAGCTTTTCACTTGGCAGCTTCGTTAAGAGGAGACGCTGCCGACATCCTTGAGACTCTTACGGAGGAGCAAAGACATGATTTCGAAGCTCTATCGAGTGCGCTTGAGCTGCGGTTTGGAGAGAAGTGCACTAAAGAATACAGCCGATTGTAGTTAAAGTCCCATTATCAAAAGGCGGGTGAAAGTCTGCAGGAATTGGTTGCCGATATTCAGCGACTTTCCCATTTAGCATTTTCTGATTGCCCGGTTGAGACACGTCAAAATCCGGATCTCCAGTACTTCATCGATAGTGTGCGGGATCCGGAAACACAGAAGGCTCTTCGATTAGCAGATGTCAAAGGTATAGGATCTGCTTTAGTCTTTGCACACAAAGTAGAGGTTGCCCAGCAAGCCACACGTACGGACCGACACCCAATCAGAGCTGTCTCTGCTGCGGATTCGGACTCTGATTTCGTAAAACAGATCGACGATCTGCGAAGAGAAATTCGGAGGTTAAAAGAGCGCAAAGATGGCGGAAGTACGAAAATTCGGTGTTGGACTTGTGGTATAGCCGGACACGTCCGTAGGAACTGCAGTGTTTCTAGAAATGGTGGAAATAGTTAACAGCCTCATTTCAAGGTATTTCAAATTTCATCCATAAGTGGCGGTGACAATGGACTTTTCGTGATAGGACAAATTGGTGACATCTCACGCAATATGGTTGTCGACACTGGAGCCAATGTGACCATAATAAGAGAAGATCTGGCACGAAAATTAAAATTTAACATAATCTGGACGCCGCCCTGCATTACTTTACAGAAAGTGACGGGAGATAAGATTTATGTTCATAGGAAAGTCAACCTCGCTATACGCTTTGGAAATATAAACTACCACCATACGGCATTTGTAGCAGAAATTACCGATCCTTGCATTCTCGGACTAGATTTTCTGCGGAAATACGACTTCAAACTGGACTTCGGAAATAGTAGAATGAACTCAAAATTTGAAGACATCACTCTCCTTGGACTACACGCTGAACTGGAATACAGTCAGAAAATAATAGCTAAAACTGACATCTCCTTATCACATAGGACTGAATGTGTAATATCTGGTTTGGTAGCAGATGACCGAAAATTCCGATTTGGTGTAATGGATTATCCTGACACAGACCGTGCCAGAGCAGGAGTGTTGGTAGCTTCGTCAGTAGTGGACCTCTCAAAGTCAGTCATCCCAGTGAAAGTGGCTAACATCAGTGATAAGACGAAGATTATACAGAAAGGAGAGGTGCTAGCAACTTGCACTCCTGTCACTTGTATAGACCGGAAGTGTAATAGTCAGGACGTTTCTTCAGACGATCTAGTCCAAAATCTGCTGCAGGATACAAATTTAGATGAAAAACAGAGGTGTGCTGCTAGAGAGTTGATAAAAGAATTCCAGGACTTATTTTCCCGAACATCTGAGAACTTTGGAAGGACTCAACTAGTAAAACACCGAATTCATACAGGAGAGCATCCTCCTATTAGGCAGCACCCCAGACGACTACCATTCGCTAAACAAGAAGTATAAACACTAATTAAAGAAATGCAAGATAATGACGTCATTGAGCCGTCATCAAGTCCTTAGGCATGCCCCATCGTCTTAGTAAGGAAGAAAGACGGCTCTACTAGATTTTGTGTGGATTATCGCCGGTTAAATGATGTCACCAAGAAGGACAGCTACCCTTTGCCAAGGATAGATGACACGCTTGATACACTTGCCGGCAATACCTGGTTTTCTACCCTGGACCTGAAGAGTGGGTATTGGCAAGTAGAAATCCATCCTGAAGATAAAGAAAAGAGGGCTTTCACCACAGGACAGGGGCTATGGCAGTTTAAGGTTATGTCTTTCGGCTTGTGTAATGCGCCGGCAACATTTGAACGCCTTATGGAAACAATTCTCGGAGGGCTTTCTTATGAAGCCTGTCTGGTTTACCTCGATGACATCATCATCATGGGGCGTTCCTTTGAAGAACATCTTCAAAATGTTAGACGTGTACTTCAAAAGCTGAACGAAGCTAACCTGAAATTAAGGAGAAGTGGTGTCGCACATGTGATCCCTGTGCTGCACGTAAAGGTCCTGGGAAACGCATTAAAGGAAGACTGCAGCTGTATAATGTGGGGGCACCTTTCGAACGAATAGCTTTTGACATCCTAGGCCCTCTTCCTAGGTCATCAGATGGCAACAACAACATCCTGGTTGTCATGGACTACTTCACCAAATGGCCTGAAGCTTATCCCATTCCCGATCAAGAAGCCCCGACTGTTGCAGAGATTCTAGTTCAAAACTGGATTTCGAGATACGGAGTTCCTCTACAACTGCACTCTGATCAAGGAAGAAACTTCGATTCGGCTGTTTGCAGGAGACTGTGTGAGATACTCGGCATTGACAAAACTCGAACTACGGCTTTACATCCTCAGTCAGATGGCATGGTAGAGAGATTCAATCGAATCATTCTGAACAGTCTCTCTCTCCTGGTGTCCAGCAATCAACAGGACTGGGACAAGAAACTTCCCCTTTTCCTACTTACCTATGGAAGTGCCGTTCACGAGACTACTGGCTAATCCCCATCCCAAATGCTCTTCGGACGTGACCTTCGCCTCCCTGCAGATCTGCTGTTCAGCCGACCTCCAGATGCTCCCTTGGCCCCTGAGGAATATGTCGAGAACCTCCGGACACGGATGGAGGAGGTGCATCATCTGGCCAGAGATAGGATTGGCATGGCTTCATAGAAGATGTAGACCCGATACGATGCTACAGCAACCGGACACAATTTCCACGAAGGAGATCAAGTGTGGTTATGGAATCCGAAACGTCGCAAAGGACTTTCTCCGAAGTTGCAGATCAACTGGGAGGGTCCTTATACAGTCCTTAAAAGACTGAATGACGTTGTGGTACGGATACAGAAATCACCACACTCAAAACCGAAGGTGATACATTGTAACAGGCTAGCCCCTTACCTTGGCCAAGGTGATTAAGATCTTTTTTTAGTTCAGACCATGGTTGCTCATTATATAATAAATAATGCCAATCATTTATCATCTTAATTTTGTTATTTTAGTATTGTAATTTATTTTTGTATTGTTCATGTATTTTGAAAATATTTACGCTGTATGTCATTTGAGTATTTGTGATTTTATACTTGCTTATTGTGTGAATATGGTAATCCTGTAAGTAGATGCCTCTTACTCAGATATTGTACTGCCCGGGGCGTGCAGTCCTTAGGACGGGGACAGTGTTACGAATCCGTAATGCTGCTTCCCAGCGTAGTTGGTTCCATCATTGGAAAGAATGTTTTACAGTCATCTGTATGGGACAGAGTCTGGGCGTCGTGTCGGGGGTACCAGAGCTTGGCGACAAACTTAGCGACCATTTGGCGACTTTGGCGCCAAAATAGATTATACCCGAAACTTCGAGAATTTTCCCGATCCGTCCAGTAGGAACCGAGATACGCCTCGAAAGTTCCTGATTGGTTGAGAGGCTTCTAGCCCCGCCTCCAGAGACCTATAAATGGGAGCAGCCGCAGCTGCCAAAGGAAGGTAGAAGGCAGTAGTAGTCCGAGTCGGAGAAGTCCGAAGACGGAGCGGAGGAGTCGTAAGCGACAGAGCGGAGTAGGCGGAAACGACGGTGAGCAGCGACGGAGTCAAGCTCGTGCTGAACTGAGCTGTGCGCTACTGTCTGCAGTAGATTCTGGTTGTATGCTGCTGTGTGTGCTGTTGTATGCTACACGTCTCGGGTGAAGATAATCGTCTTCTGTGCTGTATATAGTTGTCGCTTTTGTGCTGTCCTGTGTGTCTTCGTGTAAATAAACATCGTTGTTTTATTTTCTACTACCGTCTGCTGATTGAGCGTTCTCCACACCATATAACTTCCACTATCCAAACGAACCCCGGCAGAAAATTCGTAACAATATATATATATATATACACACACACACTTTTATAGTTTTTTCTGGATCAAAAACTTTTATTTAATGTTATAAACTGAAATTTAATAAAATAATTGCCGTGAATTAGAATTTAACTTTTTAACATAAGTAAGATCACCTTTTGAATTGATCGATATATGGAACTGGAAAATATAGAAATCCATTTCAGATCATATTTATAAAAAAAAATACAATTGAAACTTTTAAAGCAAATTATACTCAGCTGTTTATATAAGTAAAATTAATTGATTATTGATTTTGAATTTTTTATTTGAAAAGTGTATTGAAAATTTATTAAAAAAAAGTTCTTGCAGGGAACTTTGAATTTCATTATTTTTTAAAGAAGTATATTTTACAATTCAATATTTTATTTTCATAGAAATTATTGAATAATTTCCTTAAATCTACTGGTATAATTAATTCAGTTATTTCCTATCACAATCACTGTCAAGATAAAAAGATGAGAAGAAAAAAAAAAAAAAAAAAAAAAAAGAAAGGGAAAAAAAAAAAACAACATTGTTTTAACCTTTTGCTCTTAGTGTTACGTAATAATTATGAGAAATTGTATTTATAGTTTTAAAAGAAAAAAGATACTTTGAAATTAAAAATAGTGATTCTATTATGAAATGAATGAAAATATTTAGAGATTAAAAAGATTTAATTTCTTTTCTGGAATTGAATGAGTATATGCAATTGTTAAGAAGTAATTCTATTAAATTTTTAATGCGAAATATTATTCAACTGTATGATGGTATGAAGAAAATATTATATTATAAGTAGCGCATTACTTTTTTTTCTCAATAAAATAAAGAAAAATAGTCATTTATTCAGGCTTGTTTTCTCGCCTCACTATTGTTTCAATAGCTTTCCTTTTTAACTATGATTCCAAGAATCTAAAAATTTAAGCACGTTAATGTGAATTAGAAGGATTAAAGTATTTAACGAAATTCCTTTCTACTCAGATGGACTGATTGTGATAATAAAACGGTAGCAGATAAGTATTCTCAAAAGCCATTGATGGGCTTTGAATAGAAATATGAAGAACATTGGGAGTGAAGAATTTTCAACCTCGAAATGATAAAATGCATGCAGGAATTTGGATCCTTTATTGTTCGAGCTCATGACTACTGATATACATTGAAAAAAGGAAAAGTTCATTTATCACTCTATTATTTGAATTGACAGTTCGGGAGAAAAATTTTTCTTTCAAATAATTGTATTTCTTTTTCAAGCCGGGGGAAATAAATAAATGGTAATCTTGAATACAAAACAAACTTTTACCGCGTTTTTCGTAGAATAATGTAAAGCGATGTTGGGCTTATTTAGTTGGGTTCCTTTAAGTCCGGGACATCTGACGCGTGCATGAATGAACACTTAAATTATCTTCAAATTCAAAATACTTTTACATATAAACGTTGCGAAATTAATTATGCTGTAAAAAGCTTGTGCATATTAAAAATAAGTTACAAATCAAAGTTTGATTTTTAAAAGTCTGAAAATTGATAGTATGGTAATCGTTAATTTTGTGTTTCGGGAAATAGTATATATATCAGAAAAATAAATTAATATAAATTTGGAAAGGTTTCAAGCATATTTAACAATGAACATTTTACTTTATAACAGAATAAAAGCAACCTTTTGTAAAAATTATGAAATAATTACGATTAATTATGTTATAGTTTTTATGTTATATCAGACAGATTACCTCGCGTTTGCTGCGGATAATTTGATATTAATAACTTATATGAATTTAAACAAATGAAATGAAGACGATTAATGTTTTGCCATGCATGATTTTACTTCTTAATTATTTTTTTTTTCTTCTTGTGCAATCGTTAGACATACAAATAATTATTCAGTTTTTCTATTTGATTTGTTTTGTTCTTTGCATACATATGACAGGAATATCAGATATTTTCAATATTCCGAGTATGCAAATGATTTTCAGCTTAGTGAATTATTTTTTAAATTTGTTTTCAAGAATTAAATACAATGATACCAAGTATCGCCAATTTGGCGCTAAACGTGCCAACGTAAGAAACTTGAATTAATTTCTACCTCTGTGAAATGAACTCTTCCTACAGTAACCTGTTTCTATAACGCCCGCCGTAAACATAGACGATTGTCTAGCAGTGTTCTTGTCGCGGACAGACAGTAGTTTATAAATGATACTATTGGTTAAGTAAAAATATATTAATCCTACACATATATCACATTGGTAATTCAGTAAGAATTACGATAATCTAAAAAAAAAAAAAAAAAAAACCAAATTCCTGGTACCCTCTCACTGTTCTATGATAGCATTTTAAAACAAATAAAAAAAAGATTTTTTTTTTTTTTTTTAAATCCATAGCGAGTGTGTTTTTCAAAAAGTCAGACCGCAGGTGGCCTGGTGGTAAGGTCTCGGCTTCGGAATCTGAGAGTCTCAAGTTCGAGACCTAATTCCACTAAAGAACCGTCGTGTAAGCGGGTCTGGTGCATGTTAAATCCTCTAAAGCCAAATGTCCTCCCGCTGCTGTGGAGCAGAAGTTTGGAGAGGGGTGCCCTAGCTCATATGTCGTCTTCGTCACCTGAACGCGGTAAAAAATTTCTAAGTCTGTCTCAAAATAGCCCTAGTGTTGCTTAAAAAACGGGACGTTAATATAACTGAACTAAATCGAAAAAAGCAGTAATTTGCCAAAATAAGTAAAACCTATGCATTTGGCTCACGTGATTCAAACAGCCAATGAGCATTAAGATGCTTAAATCCTTTCTTCTACTACAGACGCTTGTCAATTTTAACGCCGGACAACAAACCTTCATACAGCAATCCTTGCCTATAGTGGTATCTATTCTTTCTTTTCTAATATTTAAACTATGTATTGATTATTATATTAACTAAAAAAGGATAATATTGGAGAGCTAGATTTAGTTAATCATAACGATTATAAAAAATCTGCTGTATTTATGATGATGTCCTGCGCTTGCATGAAAAATATGCACTTAACCAGATAAGTGGCTTATAATAAAATCCTTGGAGAATATTTTTTGAAATTTTAAGACAATTGTGAGCATTTTAAAATTTGCCATTGTTGTTTCATTTCAAATAATTAGAAATCTAAATTCATGTTTGGAAATCAATATTTTAATTTTAAAAAATACTGCATTATGAAAGCAAACATTGTTTTACTGATAGTTTTGCGAGTTATTCTCAAATACTTTGTTGTAATAAATTAGCTTAAAAAATTGTTTAATTTGATTGAATTTTTTGGAAGAATTCTTTAAAAACATCTTAAAAGCAGGCTTTTCTGTGCTGTACATATTCACTCAATTTGTAATACTGATGTTATGATTTATATATATATTAAATTTGGATATTAAAGATTTTCATCAGGAATTATTTTTGATAAACCATGGATTATATACTATGGTTTTGTTTGCAAAATATGGAATAAGATGCTAAATTTGATCTCAAAAATAAGTGTTAAGTACTTTCTTTCTGCTTAGAAATATTAGCTTTTTTTGTTTGTTTTTTTATTTCCATATAAGCTTGTTCATTCTTGCATGCCTTCATCATTTTGTAGCATAGATATTTTAATCATCTATTGTGCTAATGCTTTAATCTAAGATGTACTTTCTATGTTGTAAATGATCATAAAACAGTCTTAAAAGTGTTAGTCTTAACATAATAGTGTCTTAAAAGATGCTTGGCTTTGTTTTCAAATAAACAAAAGAGGATAACAATCAACAAAAAAGATAGTCAAGAAAGGTATAAATCACTTCAAATTTTATTTTTACTTAATATTTGGCTACTACTTTTTGTCATTTGTGAGTACTTTTTATAATTATGATAACAGATTTCTTGTTAAAAATTATTATTTGGATTAAAATGGTAATATTATTTGAAACTGATAATTTGCATGTTGAACAAAAATTTTTTTTAGTAATTTTCAATCTGGAGTTTTATTTCTTAATATTGAATAAATTTTAATTCTTGTAATTATCAAATTATAATCTATTTTTGAAATTATTGGACAAATAATTACTTTGAAATGAATAGGTTAATTTGGCATAAAAAAGTGGTATCTTTCAATGTAACTTTTTCAACAGCTTATTTTTCTAATAATTACAATCATAGTATTTTTTTCACTTCAGTTTTATGAGTAATTCTATCAATGACATTATATTTACTGTGATTTTAATATAGAAATCTATTCTTAATTTTAATGGAGAGAAAAATTTAAGGGATTATTCATACTTTTACTTTTTCAGAATGGCTCTTCATCAAAGTTAACAATAAAATTTGATGATTCGAATGGAGTAAGTAATGCCATGATTACTTTTCTCTATTAAAGAGTGAAATAAGAGAAGAATAATTATAGAAATTTATTAAAGAGGGAAAGAGATAGAATACAATATAGAAATTTTTCTTTGTTTCAAAAAATATTTTAAGTGATTTTTTGCTATAAAAGTGTTTTTTTTTAAATTATTATTTCAGTTTCTAGTTATGTAACTAATAGTCATAATATTATATTTTTAAGCAATTATATATTTATATGTAACATACCTACAACTGTCCTGAATGGTAATATAGGGAACAAAAAAATGTGTTTTAAGAACTAAAAATTTAAATTGCACTTAAGGATTTTGAGATCAGATAGTCAAATTACTTTCATTTTGAAATGTAAGTACAAGAATAATTTAATTTTAATTCTCTGAAATGACAGATCAATGAATTGTAGATAGAAACTGTTCTTTTTGTATTGAAATCAAATCAAGATCATTTTACTTGTTGCTTATATTATACCAAAACTCGTTAAGCAGTGCTTATTATTTATTGTATTATTGCATTAGTTATTATATTAAATAAATTACATTAAGTTTTAATTATTAATTAATTACAATCTTTTACATTGCAGGTTATAAAGATGGCAAATAGTGAAATTTTTGGTTTCAGCATTGCTGGTAGTACAGCAGGCTATGACTCAACTTATTGTGTCCAGGAAACTGAGAACAGGTGGGTAAAAATATGTAATCATAGATTTTGTTTTCTTGTAAGCCGTAGTATTGTAGGGGATGAATGTGAATTTTTTTTATTTGGACGTTTAAGGATTCTAATATATTTCTGCAGAAACTGAAAAACTTTGATATAAAGTGAAAGAATTTAATGTTAATAAGCTTGTAGATTAGTTGATTAATGTAATGTATAGATTACTAATATAATTTTCTGTAGTTAAAAAAAAACCATATCTGAAATCTATAGTTTATAGTTAATAGCATTTCATTTCCTTTAATTCTGATTTATTTTTTACATGGAACTTTTTTTTTACAAATCAATTTTAAGTTCAGATATATGATAAGTCCCTTTTTGAGCATAGTGATTTGGTTTTTAAGTTCAATTTTTGCTTTTCACATGTTTTAAGTTGGCAGGTAAAAAAATGTTATAATTAAGTTTTTCTAATGAATTTTAAATGTTAACTTGATATTTTACTAAGGTGCATAGCATCATAAAAAGTATTTGAATTTAAAAATCGTTAATCATTGTAGAAGTGCTTAGTTTTTTGTTTTTTTAAGCTTTGGGAACCCAAATACAGAAAAGTTACTTTGAATACGGGCATTCAGTGAGAAAAGCTAGAAAATGCTTTCCCCTTCTTTTAAAGGTGATGGTTGGAAATAGCCTTTCCGATTTTGGCCACTTGTAGTGGTAATTGGTCATCTGTCCTCTCCGTCGTAACCAGGTTGCTTTTTTGTGGTTGTACTATGCCTGAACCCTAGAAAAGGCTATTTATCGTAGTTTTATTCATTTTTTTTTCTGAAACATTAGTTTACTAATTCTGTTGGAGAAAGTATTGAATTAAATATTATGACATTAAATAAATTGCCATTAGGATAACTGCTGCATAATTATTTAGCGCATTAAACTGAATATTGTCAGTTTTTCAATCGTATGTGTAATTAAATAAATTTCTCAAGCATTACTAAAGCTGTAAATTTCTTTCTTATAAAGCTTGACCACATCATTGTGAATTTTATTTTTTTATTCTTCTGACTCGTCAATTTTGTTAAATTGTGACAATTTATATATCATGCATAAAGATCTTAATTGTTTATATTTCCTTTTTAAAAATATTCCCATTTCTTTGTGCATAACACAGATAACAATCATCTGCTGTTTTATAGATTAAAATATCTTTGAATGTTTAGTATTAATATATTGCGCTCACAGAAATCGAATATAATTTTTATACCTAACATAGTTTGAACAGTTTTTTATATAATTACTAGCAACGTTTTCCCATTCTATTGTTGATTCTAACAATTTATATATATATTGCTGAGAATTTTAATTACTCATTGCAGTGTAGTATTTTTGAAAAATATGCTCAATTTTGCAGACTATAAATAACTGAATTATAACAAAAAAATCATTTTTCTGTAGAAAAATTTACTAATACGTAGATAATTACTAGATTTAAGACAATTAACTTTTAAAAAGTAAGATTAGATATGATTTATTTAGAATTCGATACACAAGATTACATTGCGATAATATTAAGTTGAAAAGTAGTTATTAAAAAACTTTAAAAAATATATATGGAATTATAAATGATCAGCATTCATTATTAAATACAAGTATTTTTACTAGCAGCTGATTTAGATTATCTTTCAGAAATGCTTAAAATTAAATCTAATTCCTGACTTTTTTATGCAGCTACTTTATTTAATTTCAATACAAATATTTCTGGAATAATTTAAGTGTCTAGTAACTTCTCAGTGGATTGAAATGAAAGTATAAAGATTTTAATATTTCTCTTCTGATATAGAAAAACTACTGTTATTTTTGATAGATTTTAACAACCTACTTCAATATTTTAGAATTAGAATTATAACTTTTAATGAATGATTAATTATAAATTATTAAATCAATCGTTTCCATAAATTATGAAAAATAATGATGAAACCAACAGCTTACTTAAAAATCAAAATGTATTTTTAGCAGGAATATATCCAGTTCAAGTATTAAAATTTATAGCTGAAAAAAATTGTTATTCGTAGATTCTTTAATACTGTGTTAGACTAATACATTAGTGACTAGGAAGTATATATGCCCAAGGCTCCAGTCAGGTGAAGGGGGAGTAAGCATGAAGACAAAACAAAGTGTTTTGTCACTTTTCAGTGTAAAATATAATGAGGGGAATGAAAATGAAATATAATGAGGGGGGAAAAACTGAGGTTCCATTTAGATTTTCTGCATTATTTGAGATGAATGGGAGCGAAGAAGTAACAGTGTGTCTAGGATGCCGATTACCTTCATAGTACCATTCCGTCAGAAATGAAACTTCAATTAATTCTTCTTGTTCAAATATTTAGTAAATTCTTGGTTCAAATATTAAGAGGATTAGATGGGCCCAACTATAAATATATATTATTATAAAGTTATAAAATTATATTAAGGAATTTATAAAGTTAAAAAACAGGGGGGAAAACTAAAGTTTTCAATTGAGTAGTACTAGCAAATGAAATTATGCAAACTCATTCCATACCTCTTAGGAATGTTACTTAAAAAAAATGCCACCAATGCAGGGTTCACAAGACTTACTAGTGCCAACAATGATTATAACTACTGGACAAAATCTCCTGACCCTAAGGGGTGCGACACAAAAGGAAAGGGATTTTACGAGGCAATTAGGTTTCATCTGGAAAGTTCAAGTGGTGGAACAAAATTCAAACTCGTTGCTGGTACAGCAGCCCGTAAGCTAGAGGTTAAAAAAGCTTAATTTATCTCAAAAAATGTTTTTTCCCCTTCTTCTTTTTAAATGTTGTATACAAGAAGATCAAAGCATGATTGTAAAGTTTTATTTAATGAATGTATCAAAAAAGAAAACCAACCAAAGGAATTTGGAGAAGTAATCCAGGGTTGTCAACAGATATTAATACTGAATAATCTGTTTCTGCTCCCTCTTTCTTCAACAGTGGTCATTGCCATTTATTCAAATACTGGAGTGGTTATCTCAAGGAGACAGTATGAAATATTTACGGTATCAGACTTGTGACTTGAAAAATGTTTGAACAATTTTCAGTAATTTAAATGGTGAAGAATTTATTTTAATCGTCAAATATACATTTAATCCTTTATGTGATGTTTCAGAATATAATGCATATTTCTCGGATGAAGGAAAAATAAGAATAAATTCTGGAAATAAAATTGGCCCAACTTAATAAATTGCATCTATCTATCAAGAAAGAGATTCACACAATGACAATTACAAGATAACTTGAATATTTATTAAAGCGTGGTTAACATCTCGTAACCAGGATTTAAGAGAAGGAAAAGAAAAAAATACTTATTAAAGATGCACATCAACTTGCGCACTCACAACGTCAATAACCTTAACTCCAAGATAACCATCTTATATATATACAGCAAATAAACACAAAACTGCATCTTCTTCAATGATATGCCAATTAGAGTCATCTTATTTGTATATCCTGCTAGATATTAGCTCTTGGGTGACTGCATTGAACTAGATAGCGATTCAAAAAATGTGCATCCAGCAGATGTTGCCTATAAAATGGAAAGAAAGTTTTGATTTATTCCCAATAAATGCCTCCTCTCGGAAGTATCTCAGCTCTTTCTTAAGGATAACTCTAATTTATAGAGTTAGATTAAATATTGAAATTTAAACGAGCTTAATCGCTACATTTACAGGATTCAAATTACGTTTTTTTTAATTAAATTTTTAAAACTTAGTGTTATACTTTTACCTTAATATACATTCAATTTTTATACTTAGATAATAATTCAGTACATATACAATATATATATATATATATATATTGTTACAAAAGCAAACATTTTCTAATAACCAATATTTGTACATAGGTTGAGTCTTAATTCTTGAAAGGAAATATTTAGATGAAACATCTCTTGCAAATCCATTGACAAAAAGTGAAGAAAAAAGAAATATTCTTTAACCTTAACAAATTCTCACAAAAGAATTTCTCAGCCTGAAATGCACACTATGCTTCTAAAGGCATTTTAAAAAATACATCCTTTAACTTTTATTAACATTAATTTAAAAAAAAATACCAATATACAAATCTAATATTTCACTTCTTCAAGATTTTTAAATAATTTCACATTGAATTTCTTAAGCTAAAATTTTACCTGTCTGCTATATTTAACTTAGTGTTTACATACAGTAACTTAACAATTTTTAAGTTTAACAGATTCCTGACAAAATATCTTGCATCTTTGTGCTTAGTGCGGTTGTTTTCAATCGACGATTTAAAAAATTGAATTGCAGCTATATTGTCATTGAATAGTTTACAAGATATCTCACCTAAGAACACATTGGTGCTTAATAATATTTGACATTTTTCAGCCATGTTAGCTCCTATGATGTTTTGCTTATGCTGATGAACTCTACTTCCATGGATGATAAAGTCACGGATTTTTGTTTAACAGTCCTCTAGTGATGACAATAAAAATTTCTTATATCTGTGCGGGTGTGCTTAGTTATAAACAAAATTAGTGGACGGTAATTTCTTGAAAAAAGATTTATTGCGAATGTTTTTGCGTTACAGCGTTGAAGTCTACTCCATTCCTGTTTCCAAGAGTGTCACAAAAAGGCGTGCCAATTCGCGGAGGATTCCATCGTCAAGGCGAATCAGACACACACTACGGAACATCTCACCTGGCGTTGAAATAATTGATTTCTTTCAAATATTACAAAATATTGCACATTATGCAATACAACATTATAAGGAAAACTTATATATATTCAATTTGCTAAACATATATAAGCAAATTGAAAACTACACAAAAAATCACAATTAACAATTGAATGCTATTAATTTTTTTACAGAAGATATAAAATTATCTACAATTGGTAAAATACTAATATTTGAAATAGATCTTCTGAAGTTGACAGGTTTGCAATGCTCTCCCTTTTGAACATCAGTTTATGAAGACGCTTTAGTTCTGCTTAAGCACCTGTGAAATTCGTTAAAAAGAATTGAACTTTACCACGACATGCAAACAATCTTTTTAACGTAGCAATCTAAGAGCTTTTGACGTTAAATCCGAAACAAAATCTAGATGAACTGCTCTGGTTGCCATACAGACAAATATGGCAACATAGATTTTCTGAAATGTACCCTTTCTCTGTTCCTTATATTTTGTTAGGAACAGACCACATAAGTCAAGTCCAGCATTTAGAAAGGGTGAATTGGGCATTATTACTCTTTCAGGAGGAAGATCTCCCATAATCTGATTGGCGATAACTGGGTTATTTTTGAAGCATTCCACACACTCATGGACGACTTTTCGTGCTATGCTTCTGCCACTAAGAGGCCAATATGTCATACGAATAGTATTTAGTAGGGCTTGTTGACCTACGTGGAAATCTCTCTTGTGATAATACTCAAATATGAGTTTGAATAATTTATTGCTAACAGGTAGAACTATTGGGTGTTTTTGACCTAAACTTAAATTAGAGTGGAAAATTCTACCTCCTAACCTTAATAAACCATCCTTATCAATAAAGGGATTAAAATTTTTTAGCTTACTTGAATGAGGAATTGAAAATCCTCTTTTTAGAACAGACATCTCTGGTGAAAAATACTTTGCCTGAAAATGCTTTATAAAAAAAGTTTCAGCTTTACCATATTTCCCAAGGGTGAGTAAATCCTTCAGTTTTACAGGAATTTTACAATTACTAATAAGCCTAAATATAAATGCTAGAATTCTAGTTAATTTGTGAAAATTATTTGTAAGATTAAGCAATTTATCAACAAAGTTAGAGTCAATATTTAAATTCAAAGTTAATTTTGAAATAAGTTTAAGTTCCTCGTTATAGCACTTGTCAGTCTCAGTATGGGAAACTTGTAAATTCTCAGGAGTAACTGAACTTAAGTTCTGGATCTTCCACAACAGTTCGTTAGTTGCAAGTTCTTCGCATCCAATCCGCGGGGAATGAAGTCTTCAGGATTGCATTCTGATGGGATGTGCTAACACTGGAAATCCTTCGATAACTGCTGGATGTGGGACACTCTGTTGCTGACGAAGGTCTTGAGTCTGTTTGGAGGGGTATTAATCCATGCAATAGCTATAGTAGAGTCTGTATGAAGAATGGCATCGTCTATTTCCATCTTGAGAGCATGCATTAACCTTTTCACTAATTGCGATAATAGAAGACAAGCTGTCAACTCCAAATGTGGAATAAAAATTGTTTTGATCGAGGCTACTCTGGATTTATTACCGATAAGCCTCATGACAACTGAGTTGATTTCACTTATGCTTTTCATGCAGACAACAGCTCCATATGCTCTCGAAACCATTCAGCAAAATCAATCCTGATTTTGCTTAATGGATTCGAGAAGTTCCGCAAAATCCATTTATTGTGTATTGCTCACTTTGTAAGAAGATAATAAACCTAAGGAAAGACAAGTACTTTTTAGTCATATCAAAGAAGGAAAACATACAAAATTGCACAAAAAAAAGTCATAATTAATATTCGACTTTGTATCTAAGAGGAATGAAGAAGAAGGAATATGTTAAGTCCAAATATAAACCGATTTTTAAATTTTAGTTCATGAATCATTTAATACTGAAATTTTATGGGTATTAACACTTGTTACGTCACATTCGTCCTTTAATAGATTCAATGATATATTGGAAATATTTTCACATATGTTCACTAAAAGTGAAGTAGCTGAAAAATTTGTGTTAGGTCGTACAGAAATGTCGTACTTTATTTGTTATGGATTAGTTCCATTAGCTCTATGAAACTGATGGCTGAAAAATGTGTAGAATTTGATGTCCAAATATTTGAATTGGCAAAAATAAATAAAATAAAAAGTAATCTTGCTTTGTAATGTGTTGTTTTGTTTCACCCGGGTCCTTAATTTTTTGTAACTTGCAGTTAAAGAGTATGAGAAGTAATATATCTCTCCTCTTTAATGTTTAAATTTTGTCTTGCTAAATTATAGATAATAAATAAAGATAAAAATGTTTTGTTTTCTGTATATAAACCTTTTTTTAAATATACTATTTTGCAATATGTTAAATTGTTGCTTCCTTTCTTTGCTTTTTCCACTCCTTAAAAACCATATTCCATTATAACTAGCATGTGAGTGCTATTCGTTTATTTCCTCATATCTTGATTATACATATAGGTAAAACAGTCCCCCCCCCTCAAATTTGAATGGCAATCCTGTATCCCTGTCCTTCATTTTTTAAAAAGCATATATGAACGAAATGGACAAAAGGAAAGGATGAAATCTGAAAGTTTCATTTTTGAAAAAGTATTTTTTTGTAACTTCAGAATTTTTTTTTCTCTTTTTATTCCACTGAAATTATATTCAGAATCATAATTTTTTTCATTTCACAAGAACAAACACATATAATAATGTTTTTAATCTAATGAAATAGTGACTCCAATGTACTAATTCAGAGTTTTCGCTCTGGTGCGTTATAAAGTGACATAATATTATTCTTATAAAAAACTATTTTTAAATCAAAAGTAAACTGAATAGCTATGTAAAAATATAGTTTTATCAAATATAGTTTTTTTCATATGTTTGTTTAAAATATTGATAATTCTATTAAGGTTTTCATTAAAATATTAACTAAAAGCCAACTATTTCATATCTTACTTGTCTGTATATTTTTCTCATTAATACCACATGAAATTATTCCACAATTTTTCTGTCCATAGTATTGTACAATCCATCCTATCTCTGTAGAAATATTTAGTTTTTAATGAATAGTTTCTTATAAAGCAAGAAATGTCATTTCTTTAATTTGCATATAAATTGTGAATTATGGGTCTGCCTGCTTATTGCTTGTTTTGCTCTTTCGTATGTAATCATATTTGTGGTAGAAAAGAATAAGTAATAATGTTTAAGTCAGTGAGGAATATTGATTTATCCAAAATATAATATACTAAGTTGAAATAATCAAACATTGACTTGAAAATTATTTGCACGAGGAAAACTCTGTAGAAATTATTAAAATTACTAATATATGAATAATTAAAGAATTAGAATTTGATTATTACTTTTATTATAAAAATATAATTTGGATGTAGTGTGTTTTTTGTTAATTTTTTTCCATTAATTTTATGAAATGATTGGATTTTCAGAACAATGGAAGCTGTAGTTCTTTGTGCAGCAACAAAAACATTATTAAATATAGTGTTAATAGTTTTGAAAAAAACAAGGTTAAAAATAACATATCAATGGAAAATAAACCTGTAAATACCAGTTTTAAATTTATACTTTTACGATTTTTATGTAATTTTTTTCAATCTTTTATTTTTAACCCTTTTCTCTTTATTTTTGTTAGGTGCAGAGAAGTTGAAATGCCAAATTCATTTATTAGTATGTATAAAATTTATTCTTTAACTTAATTATTTTATTACTGAAGAACCTCTAATATCTGGACCTCTATATACTCTGTTAAACAAGCCAGTAGCATTAAATTGAACTGGAGTTTTCATTTTTTTAATAGCTAATGATTTTTTCTGAAAGAATGTCAAATTTTACATTGAATCCTATTTTCGTGATACAAAAATTTGAAAAGATGTCATTAGAAAGAAATGGCCTTCTTGAACTGAAAAATATATGAAAGGCCAGGTAAAAGATTTTCATTTTTAATAATGATATAAGTGAACTCCATTAAATGTCATGGTGTAGGTCGTATCTTGTGCTATTGAGGGGACGTGGGATATATTCTTAAAAGAATAATTTGAAAAATGAAAAGTAAACATCAAACAATATATAAAATCATGAATTTGTATAAGTTTGATAAGTTTAAAATAGTCTGTTAAAATGTAAATGCATGGCAGTACTTGCAAGCTTATTTTTATAATTTAAGAAAATCGT
>JAPMOR010014303.1:0-33136 GCA_026543865.1 Argiope aurantia
TTGTCGCCAAGCACTGGGATCACTGGCTCGGCATCCGACAGCATCCAATACAGATGACTGTAAAACGGTCTTTCTTATGATGACACTAATCATGCTGGGAAGCAAAATTACAGGTTTGTAACAATATTATTATTTTCTGATTACACCTTGTGTGCGCATAGTTGAATGTAAGCGAAACATTTCACTAAATGACATTTTTTTGCTATGGGATGTATAAAAATTTAATCTTTTAAAAACTCCTTTTTACTATCAACCTCCACAGAAATAAAAGTACAATATTACAACTTTCCATCTTCCTTAAGGAAATTTAGTGATTAGAAATGTATAGCTTGAAATAATAAACATGGAAATAAAAGCCTATCCCTTTCTTTAGAGACAGCTTATATATTAATTGATATACTCGATATGAAAATAATTTAATCATCAATTATAATATAAAAAGCCTGTTTCTATAAAATATTATTATAAGAGACCTGATATTGACCGAAAATTATTTAATTAAAAATAAAAATGTAAATTGTGCCAAACGATTTTAAAGCAAAAAAAAAAAAAAAAAAAAAAGAATAGCGACGTGGTGATAAATAAATAAGAGTTAAAAGTATCTGATATTTTTATTTAACGATAAATACACTTCTAAAGATAAACTAGAGTTTTATGTATAAATGTAAACTGATTTTTAAATTAATTAAAAATAAAATGTTGAATTAATTCTCACGAAATTTTTGCTTATACTTCACGGCATTTGAGATCAAAACTTGAAGAAACTCAACTCAATAGTTTAAATTTCTATGCAAATTATTTATACATTTTCGAATGCTATTTTGCATTGTCCTCTTTTCGTTAAATGGCTTAAAATCGGAAACTATCATGCAATTAATATTTAGCTATAAAAGGTTCAGCAAATAAACCACCCTGTTTGAAAGAGGTTAATGGTTTCTTTCATATCTCAAATTAAATAATTGTAAAAAAAAACAGTAAGCAAAAGATATTTCGTCAGTTAATAACTATCAGAAAATAACGCAAATGAACTCTGAATAAAAATGAATGAAATTTAAATAATTTTTATTTAGTACTATTTAGTATTATCAAAGTTTATGAAAATGAGTTTTTATTTAGTATCATCAAAGTTTATGAAAATGAGTTTTTATTTAGTACTATCAAAGTTTTAAATAATTTTTATTTAGCATTATTTAGTATTATCAAAGTTTATGAAAATGAGTTTTTATTTAGTATTATCAAAGTTTTTAAATAATTTTTATTTAGTATTATTTAGTATTATCAAAGTTTATGAAAATGAGTTTTCATTTAGTATTATCAAAGTTTTTAAATAATTTTTATTTAGTATTATCAAAGTTTATGACTCATAGATACATCATCTGAGATAGTCTACACGCCCCCCCCCACTAGCCAGTATTTTCCAATTTTTTAGATAAATCTCTAAAACACAACTTCATTATACATTTTACATGAAAGAAACTTCAACAAAGCTGCGAAGCTAACCCTCCCCCCCCCGTCCGACTCCTACATTTTTTTTATATATTTTTTTTTCTATTCGCATGGGAGTTTATGACCCCTGGATGTGACCCCTCCATTGACTGCCTGCATCCCCATCGTCCCTCATTTTCGACAAATTTTGCAACTGGCAGAGCTCCAGTCTCCACAACTTGACAGATTCCGCCAAGCGAATCTAATTGATGTGAATTTTCTACATCTATCATGAAGTTATTATTTTAAATCACTCTCACTTTTCATTTTCTCATATACGAAGAATAGGCGGAAGTATTGCAATCGTGAAAAAAGAAGGAAGAAGAAGAACTCAAGATTTTGTTGAATCTCCCTGTTTCAGACCTCCATGAAGCAGAAACACATTTTTGGCATTATGTCTGTTTATCAATAAAAACGAGAACTCAAAATCGCTTTGGGTTAGGCGACTGAATGTTTTTGTATGGAATTCCGACAAAGTAGATCTTTATTGGGGGGTATGCTAGAAAGTTTTGAGGTAATCCTTCCCGCTGGTTTGTAATATGATGTAGTTAATCTAAATCGATTGGCATGGCTAAATTAAAGGTTATTAATAGGGCGACTGAACAGTTAGACGCCGATATCTCAAATCAGTAAAAATTCGATTTCACTATTCACTTGTTCATTGCTATAGGATTTATATTTGTTATGCATGAGACAAATACAACACATAAAATAGTTGATGTTTAGTGTAGAAATGAATCATAAAATATATTATTACGGAAACATCCGAAATCCGTCCACTTGAATGTAATACAAAAAATCCAACAGATAAAGGGGCCGTGGTGGCCTGGTCTCGACTTCGGAATCGGAGGGATTCAGGTTCGAGACCCGATTCCACTGAAGAACCGTCGTGTAAGGGGGTCTGTTGCACGTTAAATCAGTCCGGACCAAACGTCCTCCCGCTGGTGTGGTGGGGTGTGGAGAGGGGGGGTGCCAGCTCAGGTGTCGTCCTCGTCATCTGACCGCGTTTCAAAATGACGAAGTCCGTTCCAAAATAGCCCTAGTTGCTTCAAACGGGACGTTAATATAATATAACTAAACTAAACTAATCGCTTTTTACTAGTACACGGTTTGTTGGGAAAAATTGGTTATATTTAATGCCAGATAAATAGTTTAGTTACAACTCCATCTTAATTATTTCCTCTAATTGTCAGACATCAGAGCCATGGTGCTTTAATTCTATTGCTTACTAGCCGCCTTTGGGGATCAGTTGGTTCGCCAGAAATAATGCTTTAATGTAACTAATGTAACTAAACTAAACCAACAGATAAAGACATTTTATTTTACAGTGAAACAGGAATACACAGGCTCAAGGTGTAAGTAAAGCGTGCACAGAAGAGCAGTTGCAGATCATAAAATAAAAAATAATTTTTGAATGAGAAGCAGCTTATTATTCTATAATCAGTGAACAATGGCTTTGTGAATGAAAGATGAAATGGCTTGAATTTTTTCAGCAGTGACGAAAGAAAGGCAGGAAAAGAGAATAACAAAAGGTCCAATGAAGATGTGGTTAGTCAAACTTACGTCTTACCTCAGAGCTACACGAAGAACTAATTTTGTACCAAGAATGTTCGTATTTTTACATTCACATTCCCGCATACGAGTGCTTTGTTCCTTATAATTTAATAAAGAAAACCGATTTTGCATTTTGGAGGCTTTTTTTACTTTCTTGTATACGAAGTATGGAGAAAGTATCCTAATCGTCAAAAAATTCGACCTCGAAATTTTGTCGAATATCCACGTTTTAGACCTCCCTGAGTTCGAAAGACACATTTTCGGCATTATATCCGTCGGTCTGTCAGTCTGTGACAAAAATAAATCAAAACTCTTTTCAGTGAGACAAATGGAATGGGGTATACGGTCTTTACATCAAGTTTGTAGATTTCTATCATATTTTGATCAAAATCCGTTTTAAGGAAGTCGGTCTGTCCTGCTGTGCGAATATTAATTAACACAAAAACGAAGACAGCTAGATGGTTGGTGGATGGATAGATACAGATGTATCAGTTATAATATACTCTATAAAATTTCTAGCCAAATCCAACAGGAGGTTTGGACATCTGTCTGTCTGTGTTTTCAAACAATTTAAATGCCATTAACTATCAAATATCAAAATTTTAATGTAATGTAAATATATCGAAATTTTAATGTAACTTTATGACTATAATTGTAGTTTCGTGCCAAATTTTAGTTCGATCGGTTGGAGGAAAAAAACGCTTCTAAACTGCAAATACGATTTTTGGATACTTTTAACCAAATGCCAGAAATCAATCGCCAAAAAACCTGGTGAAGGTTCACGCGACGGACTCAGTAAAAATTCTAAATTCACGGCAAAAATTAATATTTGCAAGGCTTTTTCTGGGAAAACACTTTTATTTGACAATAGACGAAAGGCCGCGGTGGCCTGGTGGTAAGGTCTCGGCTTCGGAACCGGAGGGTTTTAGGTTCGAGTCCCGATTCCACCGAAGAACCGTCGTGTAAGGGGGTCTGTTGCACGTTAAATCCGTCCTGACCGAACGTCCTCCCGCTGGTGTGGTGTGGAGAGGGGGGTGCCAGCTCAGGTGTCGTCCTCGTCATCTGACCGCGGTTCAAAATTGCGAGGTCCGTCCCAAAATAGCCCAAACTGGACGTTAATATAACTAAACCTAAACCTTGAGAATAGACGGGAAAGTTTTTTTGGGGGGCGGGGGGGGCACTCACTCTCGTTTGCTGATGAGATTGAACCAAATTTTGATAAAGAACTGCAATTATAGAAAAATTATCAAATTTCATTTATATAAGTAATTGCGTTTTATTAATCACCTTCGTTTATGTGAAAATATACATAAAATGCACGGATTTTCATGAAAGTAGAGACAAACGAACAAGAAGACTTCGTTTAAAAATGAATGCTTAGCTTCCATTTTGATGCTGATATTGCTCATGATTCAATGGTTGAATAGTTTTAATTCATCAAATTCTTTTCTTGTTTCTTGTTTATCCGATTCTTATCTGGTTGTTTATCCGGTTTCTTCAATGGATTTTGTTGAAAATTTGAAAGAAATCTATAAATTTGTAGTATAACCCCATGCCGGATTTCCTCCGTCCAGCTCAATGTATTCACAGACATTATTCCATAAATATGATTTTGGGACTCATGGAAATTTAAAACGTCGAGATACATCAACATTTCGCATTTGATCCTTTTTTTTTTGGCAGTTTCAGTTCTTTCTCTCTCTCTCTCTCTCTCTCTCTCTCTCTCTGGCAGCGGTGGCCTGGTGGTACGGTCTCGGCTTCGTAACCGGGGGGGGGGGGGGGGTTCTGGTTCGAGACTCGATTCACTGAAGAACCGACGTGTAAGGGGGTCTGTTGCACGTTAAATCCGTCCTGACCAAACGTCCTCCCGCTGGTGTGGTGTGGAGAGGGGGGTGCCAGCTCAGGTGTCGTCCTCGTCATCTGACCGAGGTTCAAAATTACGAGGTCCGTCCCAAAATAGCCCAAGTGTTGCTTCAAACGGGACGTTAATATAACTAAACTAAACCAAACTCTCACTCTCTCTCTCTATATATATATATATATGACACTATTTTGTTTGAAACAGAATGCAGGTTGAAACTTCTTCAAAATAAGCAGCACAAACACTTCGGAGAGCTGGAATGTCGGATGAGATCATAGGTTACGGTAAGGGTAGCGATGATGCAGTAACAAAAACAGAAGCAGAATAAAATAATACATAACATATTTTTGGTTGCAGCAGAAGGCATGTTTGAAGATATAGACGAGACGTAGTATTTTTAATTTCGTTTTATTCTCTCACGGGAGAATAAAACGAATTATTTACAAGAAGACGTAGTGCGACACAAAAGCAGAAGTAAAAAGGAAAGGGCAAAACAAATGATCACTAGTCTTTTATAACATGGGATTTCCGATCACGTGTCAATTGAAAACATGTGTTGACCTTTAACACCTTGGCAAGGGCACCGAAGGGATATATATATATAATTTTGGTTTAAGTAGAATGCATGTTCGAAGCAATGAAGAGACTTAGTTGTTTTAATTTCTTTTTATTCTCTCTCTTCTCTCCCGGGAGACAAACATGATTATTTTACAAGAAGGTAGCAGCAGCTAAAGCAGAAGTAAGAAAGAAGGTAAAAAAGGGACGAACAAATGATCACTAGTCTTATATAACATAGGATTTCCGGCCAGGTGCCAAGGGAATACATATGCTGACCTTGAGAAGGGTAACGGAAGTATCACTTTCATTTGATACGTAGTACTGATGGCGCATTATTTTTTACAGAGGAATTAATTAAACCGAAAGTGGAATTGGATCACGAAATAAGAGAATATTTTACTATGGTCTAAATTAATAATTTAAAAAATCATTACATATATATATATGATATATATATTTCTTATAGCAGAAAGTATGAAAAGAAAAATATTGTGTTTTCCCTTCAGAAACAAACTTGACTCGTTATGCCTAATTATTAGTCAAGTAACAAGAGAGATTGCAGTTACAACTAATCTTTCATTCAATAAGTTAAAAAAAAAGTTAATTGGGAAACAGTAACAAATTGTTTAGAGATGTCGCTCGTCACGGAACAATATCAATAGATTCATCATTAGATGGTAACATGTTTTCCGGCTACAAATTCATGAATGTAACTAGAGCATTCACATGATTTGCGTTTAAGGATTAGAAAAATGAAAATATTTTTGAATAAAATGAAGAAATCTGAATCTGTTTCTGAACCGAAAGAAAGCAATGCAAATTACTATCTTTTCCCAGAAAAGAATGCCATTTCAAAAATCTTGGGCAAGGTTGAGAAATGCTTTCATTTACTTGTTATTTTTGCTTCAACTAATCTGTGATAAGGGTCGGAAAGTGAAAGTGATACTTACATTTTCTTGTGAAACATCTTCTTTAAACTTTTACATGAAATATACGTATAGATTTACTTATTATTATCTGCTTTTGAGATGTAAATGATGCGAAAACATAGTCCGAAGCATTCTGCATGACGTATTGCTGGCCTTACAGCAACTAAAAATTGATACTTAGTTTCTTCTTGTGTATTTGATATTTATTAAGAAAAATATTTCCGCATTTTAATTAAATTTTTAATTAAAAATTTAATAAAATATAAAGATTTTTTTTCAATAACTTCGAACATATTGTTACAAACCTGCAATTTGGCTTCCCAGCATAGTTTGTTCCATCAACAGAAAGAAAGTTTTACAGTCATCTGAATGGGACGGAGTCCAGGTGTGCGTCGGAGGTCCCAGAGCTTGGCGACCAATTTGGCGACTTTGGCGCCAAAATAGATTATACCCGAAACTTCGAGAATTTTCCCGATCCGTCCAGTAGGAACCGAGATACGCCTCGAACGTTCCTGATTGGTTGAGAGGCTTATAGCCCCGCCTTCTGAGACCTATAAAAGGGGCTGCAGCTACCAGAGGAGTCCAAGCCAGTAGTCAGAGTGGACGGAGTGGTCGAAGAAGAGTAAGCGGGATCGACGGAGCGAAGTCAGTAATCAGAGACAGAGTCGGAGAAGCAGAAGACGGAGTAGTCGGAAGCGACTGAGTCAATCTAGTGCTGAACTGAGCTGTGCGCTACTGTCTGCAGTAGATTCTGTTGTATGCTACACGTCTCGGGTGAAGATAATCGTCTTCTGTGCTGTATATAGTTGACGCTTTTGTGCTGTCCTGTGTGTCTTCGTGTAAATAAACGTCGTTGTTTTATTTTCTACTACCGTCTGCTGATTGAACGTTCTGCACACCATATCACTTCCACTATCCAAACGAACCCCAGTAAAGAAATTTCGTAACAATATTATAGCACTATAATCATTTTTGCTGTACTTCAGAATTTAAACAATCAGGTTTTCCAAGATACCAGGACACCTTACTAACTAGGTTGAGGATTGGTCACATTCGATTCAGCCAACGTCATTTATTGATGGGAGAAGTAGCATCATTTTGCTCAATTTGTAACCTTTCTATCTCTGTTTTACATATTCTTGTAGAATATTCACGATTTTTTTTATAGCGTCTTACATTTTTTCAGAAATCTCACCCTGATTTGGGCGAGTTTCTTTCCAAAAAAAAAATTTTTTTTTTGCAAATATTTTTGAACTTTTTTTTTCCAAACTTTCTAAACAATATATTGGTTTTTATAATCATGCATAAATATTAGGCACGCTTTTTAGTACTATACCAAACCTTACATCCTTTTTCATGCGCTTTCACATTTTTTTTACAATTTTCGACATTAGGATTTTGTAAAAATTCCATGTTTTGAATTTATTATAAATTGATAGAAATATTTTAATTTCATGACTCTGACGTAGTTTTGTCAAATGACTTTTGTGCCATTAAGCGCAAAAGAAATCAAACTCAAAGATGCCGATTTAATTTCAGTTCATTCTATTCTCTAATTTGAATAAATTTTGAAAACCTTTTATTTATATTTTGCAATAATGCTTTTCATTGTTTAAATTAATGTATATATACACTCGAAGGTTGTGGTAATATTAAATGCATAGTTTGTATAAATGTTATTGTCTTTATGATTAGAAATAAAATTTTAAAATAAATTAAAAATCGACGAATGAAACCTATAACATCCTCGTGCTCTGATGTCTCTGACTAAAATTTTGCATTTTTAAATTTTCTCTTTAAAAAATTCCAATTTAAATGCAAAACAAATAATATATTTAGATTTCAGATTACCTAGATAAAGTTGAAAAGTATGTTATTGTGTGTTTTATTAGAAAATATGGATAATAAATTGTAATTTTTACTTATTTCACCTTTTAGTAGTATAAATGAGATTGTAGTGACATTCTATTCTATATTTCGTCGAATATTACTTTTCTATTTGAGCACTAATAAATTATATAACATATATATTTCAGAAACGGTTGTGCCTTTTATTTTCGAAAAAAGAAATCCAACTGTTTATCGAAAATACATCAAAGACATTGAAAACTCGTAAATACCGGTTGAAATATAGTAATCGATGTTTTCTCTATTTCCGAAAAAATACAACTGACGGTTTGTTGAGAATTTATATTTTTAACTTGCAATAATTTTTTTAAAATGTTTTGGTGAAGTTGGTTATTTTTGAACACAACTTATAATGTTATAAGATTTTTATGATTCATAGAAACATAAAAATCTAAAACTTTTTCTTTTTCATGTTACATCACACTTTTATGGATGATTTGGAAGACGTATTTCTCGCTTTTAAAAAGAAAAAAAACTAATATTGATATACTTTAAAAGATGACTGCATCTTTTTCTGTTGTATCCTTAAGTAATTTATTTTTGAATATAATAATTCGTGGTGATTATAATAACATGAATCGTTCCATTTTTTTACTATAATTTGTCCAGATTATTTATATGCAAATTCATTCTAAAGCAACGTACTCGCTTTAAGAGTAATCAGGCTTTCAATAGATAATTGAGTCGCAAAAAAAAGTGCCGAAATACATGGTTTAATTTAATATTGTTGTATTAATACCCAAATGAAAAGTAACTTTAAGGCTAATTGGGGGCGGACTTCTGAATTGAACACTAGTCAGACGACGAGGACAAAACTTGAGTTATCACCTCCAATTTTCCTCAATGCACCATCAAGTGTTTGATCCATTTGTCTAATTTAATATGTACCATCTCCACATACATGTTTGATATTTAGCAGGATCGGGTTTCGAACCTGGAAACTTTTGATCTCCCGATAAAGATCTTATTACTAGTCATCCCGATTTGATGCTGCATGAAATCAATTAAAAAATTATCTTTTCAATTATATTAATTATATATTGTGCCAATTTTTTCTAACTTTTGATAATTTTTCCTACCTAATTTTCAACGATAGACTACATTGTTGCCCTCAAATTAAAACGATTTTTATTGTTTCATTAAATATTTAAGCGCGTGGTTTTCTTCCATTGTCATAAGCTAAAGTTTAAAGGATTCCTTTTAAAATCTGAATAACTTTTACACTACTACGATAGTTAGATGTACTACTGGCTGTACATTTTTTTTAATACCTATGATTCCATGGAACTGGTCACCATCTGGAAGATTCATTTTATACAATGTATTGCAAGACAATTAAAACGGCAACATGAATATTTGATATTTTGACGGAATCATGGATATGTAATTTTGTCTGCATTATTAATTATTAAATAGAATCATTATTCTCGGCAGATCAGCTAACTGCCAAAGGTGGATAGTGTTGAAAAAAAAATTGAATGTTATAAAAGCTGCCAACTTTTAAAATCCTACTTCGTTATTTTAACGTACTATGATATATATCAAAATAATAAAGGCTAAAGTAACATTAATTAATAAATCAGCTATACAGTCTAAAATGACTGTTGTTAAGGAAAATATCCAAAAATCAGGAAAATCCACTTCTTTGGTGTAGAGTGTAAACGCAGAAACAGCCCAACAGGTTCAGCAACAAATAGTGAATGCTTTATTCTACAAGAAAACATGAAAATGCAGGCAGCAAAATTCAGCAGAAGCATATACAATACCAGCAGTTGCAAATAACAGCAGAGAAACAGTAACAGTCAGCGCGATGCGCTCAGAGAACTTGTTCAACTGTTAATTCGAGCTCAACTGGGTCTTCTGTTTTTTTTTAATGCTTTTCAAAATAGGGCACAGAAACTTCTAGGAAAATCCGCATTATTTGCGTTCTAATGGTACTGTCGCCAAAATTCCTATTAATGTTGTGGCCAAATCTCGGTTTCATTGATCTGGCATTCGTTTTGTAAACATAGGAGCTTTTTTTTTTAAATTACAGCGTCACCCCATTACCCCAGAACTAAACCGTATAAACAAGGATTATTGTGACTGACTGTTATGCTCATTAACTATCCAAATTTTTGGATAAGAAAACAACAGACAACAAAAGTTCAAAGAATGTTTGGTAAAAGGTTGGTAAAAGGCTAGAAATCTTTTTTATTATTTCCTTAAATATTTTTAAATTTCCAGAGTATTGTAATATTGTTTTAAAATTATTATCCATAGTGAATTTTACTCTAATTTCTTTGAATTCAACACATTCTATTATGTATTGCTGGGCTGAGCTTATTTCCCCACATATACATGTAATGATATTTTAAACTTTTAATTTAAACCAAATTAATTTCCAAAGCTTTATCTTCATTTAGTCCATTGTAAAATATTCTCTTATTTCCTGATAGCATTCCACGTATGAAGCTGTGTAAAAATTACTGCGCAATCAATCTGCGTATCAAGAGAAAGTGATCCCTTCGGTGCCCTTGCCAAGGTGTCAGAGGTCAAAACATGTATTCCATCGCCACGTGACCGGAAATCCCATGTTATATAAGACTAGTGATCATTTGTTTCTCTCTCTCCTCTCTACTTCTGCTTTAGTTTCGCGCTGTGGCGGACGTGCCTTGTCTTAATGGATATTAAAGTTAATTTAAAAATATAAAATCTCATCTATGTCTTCGAACCTGCATTCAGCTGCAAACAAAATATTATTACATACATGTGTTGTCTTGCATCTTTCCGAATCTGTAGAAGCATTGAGGAGATTTTCCAGGTCCTGATATCATTTGCAGTATCATCGGGTGAAATATTCTTTTTATAATTTTTTGTTCCGATATGAATTCATATGTTAAGCATCTGTCGCACGACATTTTCCTTTTATCTTACCACAGCAAAGTCGTCTCTCTCTTAATTTCCGTTTTTAACATTTGGAATGATTTTGGGACTACAATATCTGTTTGATCTTTCTGTGCAGCCTTTTTTGCTTATTCATCTGTTCTCTCGTTTTCTCATATTCAGATGTGAGTCTTAATCCTGTTTAATCTAATCCATTCGATCTCTTTGGTCTTTCTCTTCTTTAATTTTCCAGATTTCTTTATTTTTGGCGTTCGTCGATTGTATTACCTGAATGGCTGGCATAGAGAACCATAGGAGCTATCTGTAAAGCTATTTTTTTTTCTTGCGTTTGGGCTGACTGCGCTAGAAAATAACATTACAAATGCATAAAAATACATTTCAAAATGAGAAAAGGAAATAATACTAATAATAAAGTCATGCAAGGAATTATATGATTATAATTATACAATCCTATTTATAGCAACAATTTTAACTATTATGTCCGATTGTCTGTTATCTTGATTTTTTATTTATTTTTGACTCTGCATTTTCTTGTATTCTGCTTTACTTTCCATCATAATTTATCTGTGTTTGCCAGCTGTCATCTGCGATTGTATAAAATATAAGCAAATATTTGATCTTTCATCGACTTATATGGTGTTTTCCTACATTATTTGTACTTTTTAATTCTAACCTTTCATGTTAACATAAGTTTTATTCTATGCTTTATTACTGCTAATTCCTTTTTTTTCATTATTTTGTATTATAGATCAGAATTAATATTTTAAGAATAACACAATGAATCGTCTTGATAAAGTATAAGCATCTGTTGCATCGCCTATCTCTGACGACTTCAGCAAAAACCCATATCACAGTACTTGAAAGATTGCAAAATGTGACGGTTCGGCAAATCAATAATATGCCGGGGGTTTATCAGAAATAACGACATTCTCAAATATCTCAGCCTTTCTGCATTGAAACACTTCCATAAAAAATTATGGCTAAGATTCTTTGACAAATTGAACAGAAGCGACAACATCATTATGATGGAAATTGAACCATACGACCCCTTGCTTCCGAAAAATGTCGAAAGACCCCATCGCCTTATCCATGAGTAAAGTCTAACTTTTAGTTTTCTTCGTCCATCTGATTCTGGACTGATTTTGTCAAAAATTTCTTATTTAAAATTCTGGAATTTCTCTCTCTCTCTCTCTCTCACACACACACACACACATTCACACTCACACACTCTCTCACACACACACGCACGCACGCACGCACGCACATATACATACAATATTATTACCATTTATTTTATTGCTCAATGTAACTGCTATATACCTCCATAATGCTGCTTTTCATTACTTGCTTACTATGCAAGCGGGCCGACTTAGCCAGAGGCCATGCGGGAAACTTGATAGGACCGCTGAAGAGCAACCCCACCTAGCAAGGAGGAACAAACGACACTTGATGTCATTGGACATCTGCAAACAGCAAATAACCCTCTAGAGAAAATGCATATTGGTACAGAAAAAAGAATAAAAATACATTAATTAAATTGCGAAACATTAAAAATACATAAAATAGATGAAATGTCAGTTAACTTCTCACATTAGGAGAGAACTAAAGTCAAGAGATTTGACAAAATGTCTCTAATAGAATATTTAATGCCTGGAATTGTTATGAGTTCTTCGACGTCAAGAGACATCCTATTTATCGGCCATCTGAAACTGTGTTCTCGCCATAGTGCACAGGTGTTGATCACGTGTTTTATAGAGGCGTTCTCGGCGCCACACTGACAAGTCGAACTTTTGTGAAAGACACGACTTTCCAGTGTGTACTTGGTTAAGATAAGAATCATTCACAATTCGGTTAACAGAAGCGTTTCTAAAATGTTGAGAGGTTTTTCTCCCCTTAATGGAATTATTCCATCTGCCAGTCCTTAATTTTTATTAGTTTTTAGTGTCATTTCTGAATTGGAGTTTAGACTCATGGAAAGACATTTCTTGGGTTTCTAAGTTCAGAGCTTCCTTGGCTAGTGTATCTGCTTTTTCGTTTCTAATATATCCTTGATGGCCTCTGATTCAGAACATTTAAATACCTAGTTTAGCAACTTTTTCTTTTATATCCAATGTGATTTTTTTTGTTTCACTAATGGAATCAAGAGCCATTAAAGCCCATCTGGAATCAGAAATTATTTTTGCCACTTTCATATTGCGTTGAGCGTCAAACCCTAGAACATTTCTGATTGCTACCACTTTCGCCATAAAGACAGCTGCATTGTCATTCAAACCAAATTTTCTTGATTCCTTTTCTTGTTCATTTTCGTACCATAAAAATGCACAACTCACTCCACCCCATTTTTTATCCATCTGTATATATAAAATTACGTTTAGCCATAGTATCCACATAGTAGCTCCATATAATTCTTTTGACTTTCCATGGTGGTATAGAGGCTTCAAAAACAAAGTTGCGCCTGTGTCTGAATATTCTACATTCTTTGCTTCTATTATTAGCTTATCCGCCTGCTTTTTTCTTTTATAAATTATATCGATAGAGGGATAACCACTGAGATTTTGAAGTGCGTTTTGCGTATGCCGTGCTACAGGCTTTAATTATAACAAGTAACAGATTACATTGAAGCTGTTGAGGTTTATTTATTTGTCTGACTTATTTGTCTGATTTATTTGTCTGTCTGTCCAATAAACCAAATAATAGACCCATATGTTATAATTTTTTTTTCAAATACATCTTTATATATTTCTTTAGATGTAAAGGGAGTGAGTCCACTTTCTGAGTATTTCAATACCATATCAATATCCATATTATGAGTCTGGAGATTTAAGAAATACGAGTTCAAGAGTTCCGTAACATTTCCTTTAAATGGACAATTATTCTAAATCTGATAGATATCTAAAAATTTGGCGCCGCCTTTCAACTGCCGTTTCCAAAGCTTTCGCGTCATCCTGTTCTAGGACATAATTCTAAATATGTGTTTTTCGGGCTCGAAATGGTTTGAAACATAGAGAAAATTTAAAAAAAATCAAAGAGTTTTTTTTTAATTATGGATTTTATTTGTTTATTTATTTTTGTAATTGTAAATGCAGAGGAGGATGAATTATGGGAAAATTGCAAATGATGTGGGAATAATCACGGGGAGAATGACCTTGATATTTAGAGTTCAATGAACTCGAGAACGGAAAGACAAACTTTAACAAGAATGATTCTCTTTGTTGCAGAGTAGAGATTTCTGTTAACATCATTGACCCCAAGAAAAGAAAATTGTTAGATAGGATCCAGACTTAATCGAGTGACGTTGCATCCAGAATGCTCCAATTTATCTGTTAGAAATGTGCGGGAGCACCACGTGTGTTGCTTTAATATCATGGATAGTTTTTATTCCTTTTTTACAGCATCTCGATGCCTTCAAAAAATAAGAGTAGAACGCTGCCAATATTTTTTTTATGAATCAGTGAGAATTTTTGTTTCCAAATAAACTTTACTGCTTATAAAGGTGAATATATTGGATTGTTCGGAAAGTAATTTCGTTTTTACCCGACAGAGTATTTAATTGTATTTTTTTGCACCCAACTTCACATTTAAGCCGTATCATTTTTATATGCTTTGAGAGCTCATATAGCAAGGTTTGTGTGTGAAAAATTCCAATGAATTCTACGCAGTAGTTTTTGGTTGGTGCCCTTTTAAATATGGAGAGCGATAAGCAGCATTTTCGACATATCTTACTGTTTTACTACAGAAAGGGTAAAAATGCTGTTCAAGCCAGAAAGAAACGGACCGATGTGTATGGAGAAGGTGTGTTGACAGTACGCCAGTGCCAGAACTGGTTCGCTCAATTTTTTTAGACGGTAATACCTTCACCTCAAATGAGGAAGTCAAAAACCACCTCGATCCGTTTTTTGGCAGCAAAGACCAAACATTTTATGAGCGTGGAATGATGCTACTACAGAAAGATGGCAAAAGGTGTTGGACCAGAACGGCCAATATATAATTTAATAAAGTATTTGTTTATTATACGAAAACTGTCTTTCATTTCCACAAAAAAAAAAAAAAAAAAAAAAAAAAAAAAAAAAACGAAATTACTTTCCGAACAACCCAATAATATGTTTATAAATTCCTGCTCAAATAGGAATTTTAATAATCCGCAAACTGAAAAAAAAAAAAAAAAACTTCTTTTTCAATAATGAAAATTTAGTTTATTTGCAGGTTTTCCACTAATTTTAGGAATTTTTGAAAAATACTTTAAGGTTTAATTTGCATCATTATATTTCATTATTGCAGTGAAATTCAAGGCATATTCACTTTGCAAATAATTAATTACCTATTTTTCTTAGATTATATTAAGATAGGAATATAGTGTCTTTACTTTTGCTTTTTTTTCCCGCTATATTCTCTGATAAAAGCTTAATGAGTTTTATTCTCTATCTTATTTCATTAAATATTTTTGTGAAATGATTTTAAAATAAATTCTATGTGAGGAAATACATGCGGTGAGCTAAACAATTATGCTAGTTATTTTCCAAATATTTTTATCAACATCCTTTTTTTAGATAATTTCCTGTTTGATGCAAAATGTGCTGTGACATTTCAATATCGGAAGTACCTGCCTATTTTCAAAGCGGAAAAGGAGGTAAAATTGGTAATAATGATGTAGAATTAGATTTAGAGTAAATTGCACATTTATCTTATGTAATTTGATCCCATTAGAAATCTTTTTTGTACACAGTGAACAGAAGTGCAAAACTATTAATAATAATGCATCTCAAGTGCATGTCATAATTTTATGTATACATTAACGCTGTTACACCCACCCTGCAAGGCTTTTGGAGTAATCTGAATGACCTTCGCCGCGACGACACGGAGGTGTGATCTAATGTTCAGTCTTGATGCCTGTCATTATGCCAGGATATAATCCTCCCTTAAAAGATGATTCTCGTCATGAAAGTGGGTGTAACTCCCCCTCCCCCATGTTCATTAATATGTCCACCAGGGAAGCAAAAAACGCTGAGTATCCTCATATTTAGATGCCCTCCAATGAAAGTAGTTTTAAGTATAAAAATGATTTGTCAGGGAAATATAAATTTCAGATTTTGCATAAGAAATTCAATTGAAATGCACCGTTTACGGATAATATTATGATAGCGAATAACTTGATTGAATAATAAATAGATAATATTGTGTGCTTTTAATTACTGTAAATAATCGTCTTTTTTTTCCGGTTGCACTTTTTGTTTTTAAATTCATCAAAATAAGGGTGAAATGAAAATTAAAGGAGGAGATGTTTCATTTTTATCAACCAGTATATAGAAGCTTTATAAATAGTTTTATTATAGTTTTTCTTTTCAAATTTAATGATGCTATTTAGAATGAAAACAAATATGAGCATTGTCAAAATAAAGTTGAAAGAACTAGCAGGAGGGTTCTCCACGTAAAATTGTTGATAAATTCGTTATCTCACTTCCTCTGTTATAAAAATTTTGAATCTTAGGGATAGACTTGAACACCACGCTGCTCAATTCTTTATTTTCAGATACCGCACTAGAGAGTTGTGTGCTTCGTGATATTCTGAAGGAAAAAGAATACGTATTTTGAACCTTTTTTTTTTAAGTGATTGAAACCAAAGTGCGATGCAGAATTACAATTCCAGAAATAGTATCAGATACTAAATTGAATCCATCAAAGTTTTTGCATTTTTATTTTCTCGTATATGAATTATAGAGAAAGTATTGTCATCGGCAAAATATTTGAATTCGAGAACAGACGAATTCACATAATGCAAACAATTCACATAATACATATTCCAAATTCCATAATCCAAATTCCATGTCGCTTTGGAATAATGTCCATCTGTCTGTCTGTGAATACGATGATTCAAAATCGCTTGAGCTAGACAGTGCTGGCGAACAATGCTAGTTACGAAATATCGATCTTTGATAATTTTTTTTAATTGAAGTCATTGGTATGCGGGTTGCTAATGATGCATCAGAAAAATGAATATGTATATTGGAAGCCTTTTTTTCAATCGCTTAAAACCAAAATTAGACATAGGACTTCAAATGCAATCACAAGACTATATAATTATATTTCATTTAAGTTAGTTTTTTTTTTGGGGGGGGGTATCCGTTTATGTGTTCATGAGAAAGCACACACCGTCGTCAGCTTCTTGGATTTCATTCCAAATTTCACAGGGATCTATATTTAAGACGTTAAATATGTGTAACACTTTTTAACTACCTCGTTCTTTTTCTCTTGTAGTTATACTTGCTTCTACAAGGACTGACGGACGAGCAGATTTCCTTTGAATGGATGGCGTTTAAAATTTGACAGAAATTTACAATTTTTTTTTTAGGCCAAATACCAAATTTCATCCGTCTAACTCAAAGAAATTTTGATTTATCATGTTCACAGACATAATTGCGTTTTCCGGACTTGTCAAAATCTTGGTTTTAAAAGTTTTTTTTTAAGATTACAATGTTTGCTTTTTTTATGTAAGTAGCAGTTGGAAAAGTAAAAAAAAAAAAAAAAAAAAAAAAAAATGAAAATTTAATAACCATAAATTACAGCTGAATTAAATAAATTCGAAAAGAATTTATTATTTCTCTAATAATTAACGTCAATTACTATAAAAATAATATTTACGATCAATTATTAATTTCTATCATATTTATTATTTCTATAATAATTAACGTCAATTACTATAGAAATAATATCTAAGGTCAATCATTAATTTCTATCGTATTTATTATTTCTATAATAATTAACGTCAATTACTATAGAAATAATATCTAAGATCAATTATTAATTTCCATAATATTTATTATTTCTATAATAATTAACGTCAATTATTATAGAAATAATATTTAAGGTCAATTATTAATTTCCATAATATTTATTATTCCTATAATATTTAATGTCAATTACTCAAGAAATAATATTTAAGGTCATTTATTAATTTCTATAATATTTATTATTTCTATAATAATTAACGTCAATTACTATAGAAATAATATCTAAGGTCAATCATTAATTTCTATAGTATTTTTTATTTCTATAATAATTAACGTCAATTACTATAGAAATAATATCTAAGGTCAATTATTTATTTCCATAATATTTATTATTTCTGTAATAATTAACGTCAATTATTATAGAAATAATATTTAAGGTCAATTATTAATTTCCATAATATTTATTATTCCTATAATATTTAATATCAATTACTCAAGAAATAATATTTAAGGTCATTTATTAATTTCTGTAATATTTATTATTTCTATAATAACTAACGTCAATTATTATAGATATAATAATTAATGTCAGTTACTATAGAAATAATATTTAAGGTCAATTATTAATTTCCATGATTATTATTATATCTATAATAATTAACGTCAATTATTATAGATATAAGAAAATGGTACAGCTCATTTTTAATTTATGCAAATTATTGTATCTCTTCCGGTAGTTGTAGAATTTTTTCACAAGTGAAACTATAATTTCAATCGCATTTTCTTACGCGACGAAATAATAAATGCTATTTCATCATCTAAAACCAACAACGCACGTTTTTTTTTCAAAGAAAATAATCCGGATTGTTTACTATTTATTTCACTCGAAACTTAATCTGAAAAGAAATGATATTGAACAATAAACAAATAAAAATTGGGGTAGTAAGGTTATTCTGATAAAGAGGGATTTAGCAAAATAAGTATGAGCGTCTGAACTTTTCATGAATTTCCCACACGAAAATCTGAACCAAATAAGTAAAAAATAAGGTGAACGAAAAAAAATAAGTGATTGACTTCTTGGGGTCAGATTTTGGCGATAGGATTTGGCGCCATTATTATCAATAACGGAGGTATCGAAACGACTTCGAGCTGTCACTTACGGAAAGCCTTATCTGTTAAGAAAAGGGGGAAAAAAGTAGGGATTTTTTTCCCAAGCCGGCTTGGAGAAGACGCGTTCTGCCCATATTTTGTGATCGGTTGTAAACTAGATCGCATCGCCTCTCTAGCGTTCCTGTATTGCGCCACCTGTCAATTTTGGTCGCATCGTTCTACTTCCAGCAAGGCTTGGATTTTTTTCTTCCGAAGTCGAGTTTGTTCTTCGAGTAATTATTTCCCATGGCTGAGCTTGATTATCGTTCCTGCTTCGGTGCTGGTCAAGATGTTGAAGTCCAGAAACGCATGCTGACCGTTCCCAAGATAGACACTTTGGACGATTTGATCAGGGAACTGAGGGATGCATTCGCTACTGATCATGTGAACATTGAGCGCGTTATGGACTTGATGAGTGCTTATAAGTCCAATCCTAGGGATTGGATGAAGTATGCCAAGTTTGACCGCCATCGGTGAGTTTTTTTTTTCCTATCATTTTTTTCTGTTATATCTTAATTTTTATCTTATTATATCTTATTAGATTTGTTATCAGTTAGTGTTTCTTATAGTTTATTTTTCTCTGTATTTTGTTGAAATAAAGGTTTTATTGATTATTCTGTGTAAAAATATTTGGATGAAAAGTAATCTTAAATTACAAGGTGGTTGTTTTCATATATTAATTCTTTTCAAATAGTTTGCTAGTAAGAAAGGATAAATGTTTATTAATAAGTAATACAGAGATATAATTAAAAGCAATATTTATCAAGAGGATATTTTTTTAAATAAAAAAATGGAGACAAAATAAGTTTAGTTGCAAAATTTGCAGAAAAATAGTTTTTCTCGAAACATAATACAAAATATAAAGAAAAACGCACCATGGTTAAAATTAAAAGCGATATTCCGAATTAGATTATTTAAAAAAATCTAATGGCACCATTTTTCTAAAAAAATAGTTCATATCAAAGAATAATACAAAATATTACAAAATATAAAGAAAAACACATCATAATTAAAATTAAAAGCAATAATCACAATTAGATTATTTCTAAAAAATCCGGAAGCGACATTTTTCCAAAAAAAAAAAAAATCATAAACCATTTTCATATTTTATACTGTCTCGGAGGTATTGCAAAAACTAAAAAGAAGCGATTAATTCTTTAAGAAAATCGTTAATGAGTCTTAATAGGTCCTGATATAATGTGGACATACGTAAGTTAAAAGACCTTGTATAAATTTGAAATATTCTTATTTATCTTAATAGATCGAATTAAATTAATTTATGTGTTATTGTCAAGAAAAATAATAAACAATGAAAATAATCAAATTACAAACTGCTGAAATAAAACAACAAAAATGTGAGGAAAAACACATTTCTATATCTTTTTTCTTACTAGAGGCAAATTCGTTTCCTGGACTTATATTTGATTTATCACATTTCACGACCTTACTTAAGCTTTTCATTATTTGTTTAAAAATTCGAGCTTTATGTTAAGAATTACGCTCATGGCTACTTATATCGTGTAAGAAGAAAACATGCATGAAGAAGAAAACGTTTTTCTTTCTTCTGTTTTAAAAAAGATAATTCTTTTTTTTTCTTTTGCTGTTTAATCAAATTTCATATGCATAAAGAGAGATGAAAGTGTTATTGAAAACAAATTTAGAAATATTGGATATAATGTGGAAAAATTGGATTAATTCGAAGCTCGCTAGACAGCTATAAAAATCTGATTAATCTAAACATTGTAGTTAGGATAAATTAGTTCTGGAAATGACGGCAAAAACAGGAACGAAAAATTGTTGAATAAAAATGGCAACATATTATTAATAATAATTAAAGTTTTAATAATATATTATTCGACGAATTAATATACTACAATAATTTTAAGAAATAAACATAATTGTGGTTTGAATAATCAATCATTTTAAATATAATATTTTTAATAAGTATATTTAATAAAGATAGATAATACCGGGTTTGCAGTGCAATAAAATTTAAAATAAAAGGTAGAATTTACATTTAATTTTTTAGAAGAAATTTAGAAAAGGTAGAAGTTTTTTTTAAAATGATTAATTTTTATTGCTTTCTTGATTTAGAACATTATCACATAAAGTAAAACTGGCAGCCGAATAGAAGTTGATGACATATTTATATAACAAAATCAATTGAGTATTAAAATAATGCTCTAAATTTTTATTTTTGACTTCAAATTTATCAAAATAAATTCGAAATATAAATATCATTTCAAAATTATGTTTATAATAAATTCAAAAGAATAGAAGAAGATTTAATTAGCAAGCAAATTCAAATCAGTCGGGCCCTATTAAATATATAATTGAATCCCCATAATACTAATATATTATCTTGAGAGCCTTTTTAATTTTGAATATGGAAATCACTGTACTAATCAGAAAATCTGCGAAAAATAATTGAAATATTCGGCTTAAAATGCTACTCAATAACAGAAAAAAAAAATTTTCCACCTTTCAATCATCATTATCATTTAATCCTTATTTATATTACTTTTTCGTAAAATCTATAGGAAATTTCGGTTTAAAATGCCATGAAAAAGCAGATGATTCTTTCGAATATTATGTATTTGGCTTCAGTAAAAAAAGAACAAAAACAAGGTCAGTCAATAGATATTTATGAAATTGAATGCTATATAGGCCAACATTTTAAATCGATAGGTGAACTAATAACAAACATGAAACATAATCTTCCTGGGAAAAATCATATTCCAGTATTTTATAGCAAAAAAGAGATTTGAGAGGAAAAATCATTATCCATTTATAGAAAAAAAGAGATTTTATTGTAAATCATTTAGTATAGTTTTTTTAAATAAATAAATCAGTTTTTAAGGAAAAAATTTGTATTAATATTTTTGATTTATTATTTTATTACAAAAAAGATGTTGATCGATCTTTAAAGTTATAGCACATTTTTGTATTATAGTTATTTTGATTAATTAAAAATGAGGAGGAATTATTAAGATAATTCATGCAAGCTCAAATTTTATATAGAAAATGTAGGCCTAAGTTACTTAATATTACTAAAAATAAAGTTTTTAGAAATACATTTTGCAATTAAAGTAAAAAATAATTTTTTATTAAAAATTTTGGGTGTCTAAAATGAAATACTTTCAAATATATTTTAAATAATTGTAAATTAAATCCTACTCAAAATAAGTTTTAATTTTTAATGAGTTCCCAGTAATTTATTTTCTTTCATTATTCTTTTTATCTTTAATTTTCGTATGATATTATTTTCAGTGCCCCGCATTTTCCTGCTTTTGCTCTGAAATCTAAATTTTTGATTAAAAATTAATATGTTTATATTTTTCAATAAACATATAGAATTTCAAATATTTTTTGTAGTTTTTAGTTTTTAATTTCCATAATTTTCATTATAATAAAATAGAATGTTTGCTGAAATGTACTGTTAGTTAATACCAGTGGTATTGAATAACTATTTGTTTTGAATTAAAGAATTATTTAATAATTGAATTCCAGAAATATTAAATTAGTTTCGGCCACCTATACTAATAACTGTACAAAATTCCATAGCTTAAGTGTATATAATAAAATTAGCAAAAAATAATATCTTTGAGGAAATTCCATGCCTACAATACTTAGCAAGTCAAATAAAATTGTGCAAAAATTCAAAATATAACTACTTCGTAAGTTAAACTATAACAAAGTTCAATCATTTTTAAATTGCTCGTATAATCTTTTGAAATATTTTATTATGTATTGAGCTTATAAAAAGGGAATAATTTTTATAGTTGTTAGAAATTAAAAATAAACTCACTTTCAAGCATACGTGTTTTGTGGTAAAGATTGCCAATTTTATCCCAAATAATTTTAACGGTTTTTGGAATTGTTGACTCGTTGCCAACTATAAATTAAAAACATATGCTAATTTTATTGATTTTCCCTCTAGAGACGACGAAAAAAGTTTCTATGTTTGTAAGTATGTACATTTAAGTGATATTTACATCTTCTTAAAAGCGTTCACCTTATGAATTCACTGCATAATTTTTTTTTTGAAAATTGTTGATTGAATGTAAATTAAGTAATTTACTCAACTATATTAAATTTATCCATGACTTAGTAATAAGTTCATTTATCAAAATTTGAAATTGCGAGTTTTTTTGCAGAAAATTTTATAATACTAATTTAAACAGGTGGGAATCTAACACGTCAAATGAAATTAGCACTTGAGTGTACTTTTTGCTGAGTGTACTTTATATATTATTCAATATGAATAGTTTCCCACATCAGGCAATTCAAAATACAAAATAATTCAGAATGGTTTACTTATAATATCTTTTTAAAAAAGATTGAAGGCATTAAAAAAAGCGCCACAATCACCTAGAAATATATGACAGAAACACCACCCTGAGGAATTAGAGGGCGCCCGGTTACGAATCAATAACGACTGTAAATTCTTATTTGCCGGCGCAGTACGTTTACAGAGTACCTCTATACGTTCCACAGTAGCACCACATCAACTGCTCAAAGCATTTTACAATTATGCGCATTTCTATGGCGCGTAGATCTTTGAGAAGCCGGCGTTCTGCCCTAGAAGTAGCGCGTCTTCCCAATGATCTAGGCGTTCCGAGTTCGAGTCCTGGTTCGGTCATGGTTGTTCTCTTTCTTGTGTTCTATCTGTGAGGTGCGTGAATGAACCCCCCTGTAAAAAGGGGTTATGCAGGTGAGTGTGTGTGTGCTATCTTCATTTGAGCTAGAAGTCAGACTTCTGCCCTCGGGTGCTCAGGGGTCTTTACGCTCAGAAGCTACTGAGAAAAAATTTGTCTTAAAATAGTCACACGACAAAAAAAAGTTATTGAGAAGAGAGAATCATGCAGTTTTCGTAAATTGTTGAATACTCTTCCGACGCATGTGAGAATTTTAAATGAGTAGCTCTTTGATATCAAAAGGCACCGCTGGTGAACAGCTCCCTCTAGACCATTCTATTGGCATTTCCGAACTTGTCGGAATTCGCCAGATTTCGGTGTTTCGCGATAATATATATATATATATATGAACTATGTAAAATCAAAGTATGTAGCGCCAGGACTGCGTCTTCGTGATTTGTCAAAGTGGCGTGGCGTGGCGTGCAGATGAAGAGCGCCAACGGAGATTGCGGTGTTTTTTGTTTTTGTTTTTGTTACTCTGACGGAAACGAGACGTAGATGAGCCAAGACGGAGATGAACGAATCGGCAAACGTCAAAATACTGTGAATGCCCATATCATTTAGATTTGTGTAATTGTCCGTCCAAATATAATATTAAATGTTCATTAAGTTAAAATAGTTGCGGTTCCTGAGTCTTACAAGTATGTACGTAAAAAAAAATTTTTTTTAATCCAAAAAGCCTAAAAGTTGGGGTGGATCCTAGCACAGCCCACCTCTTGGCGTCTTTTTGAATTCTCGCCAAACGAGTGGTGATAACGTCGCCAATGTAGCAACCTACACGGTTTATTTTATTTTATTTTTTATTACATTTATTTTATTTTATATATTTTTATTTTATTTTATTATTTTTCTTTCATTTTTTTATTTTATTATTAAATAATCAACCTAGACGGATTTTTTAAAATTTATTTTAATTTTTTTTTATTATTATTATTTTATAATTATTTATTTATTTATTTATTATTATTTCTGGCCTTCAAATATCGTTTTTTTAATTGAAAAATAATAACAATTATTCAATTAGTAGTCAACTTGGCGAGATTTCTAATAAGTCGCCAAGAGGTGGGCCCATCTAGGATTTTACCAAAAGTTGCTCTCCTTGCTAAATTTGGATAATAAATTATGTTCGAATTGTTTTACATAACTGATTGATATTGTCGTTTCAACACACAAATATCTTTTAACGGTTAAATTTGTATTATCATCATTTATAATTCATCTGTCCCGATGAAAGTTATGTGAATGTGAATTGAGCCATTTTTCTTCTGATCCAAATCCTAGGGATTTTCGTCTGTGGAATCCTTTCAAATGTTTTGTGTACTCTGTAGATGTGGCTGAGTTGGCCCTGTTAAAAGACCGCACAACGTTCGAATCGGGTAGATGAGTGGAAACACTAAGCATTATACTCAAAACAGCCGATATCAGTTTGCACGAAAAAAGTTTAATAAAAAGAACCAACTCTTTTCAAAGTTAATAATGCTATGTTTGAGAACATTAAGAGTGTTATATGAAATCAGATAGCAGACATAATTTAATTAAGTATTAAAAATTGTTTTATTAAAAATAAGTATTGATGAATTTAGCTATATAAACATAACATTTACTTTTAAAATACGCAAAACTAATATAAACTACACTTTTTGACGCCAAGCAATTCTGAGGCTCACTCAGTCAACAACACAAGATATTTATAAGCTAAGGATTTATGTTTCGAATATTTATCCAAAAATTGGTATCTTTACATTGTTTTTATTTTAAAAAATTGAGTTTTATCTAATTAGGTTGTTTAGAGTTTAAAATTATGCATCTAAATATTAAAAGTGATTTCGTCAGCTTAAAATATTTACTATTTGTGTTTAAATAATTATTTTTCGTTTTTTATTCGTGAGTATTAACATTATTTTTCAATTTCAGCTTGGAGTAAGTATCTAGATATATATTTCTTGCCATATTCATATATTTTTCATTAAATTAAGTAATAAATACTCATGAGGTAGAATTTTTTTTACAAAAATATCTATTTTAAACATGTGAATTTAAAATTGTGAATTTCAATACAGATCGAGGGCTACGGTGGCCTGGTGGTAAGGTCTCGATCTGGAAGGTTTCAAGTTCGAGACTTGATTCCACCGAAGACCCATCGTGTAATCGGGTCTCGTACATATTAAATCCGTCGGGTAAAAGCGCCCTCTCTTTGGTGTGGTGTGGTGTGGTGTGATGTGGCGAAGGATGCCAACTCAAGTGCCATCCTCGTCATCTGACCGCGGTTCAAATTTAGGAGGTCAGTCCCAAAATAGTCCTAGCGTTGTTTTAAAGCGGGACGTTAATGTAACTAAACTAAAGACAGATCGATCTACACTTTGACTATTATTTTAGGGACAAATAATAAAATAAAAAATTTAAGATAGCTGAGAGTCAGTCTTTGTAGATATTTTTTTACATTTACGCATTACGAAGGATTTACTTCAGTAATCTTAGTTTTAGAGGTCGTTGAGTCATTTTTTATCAGACATAATGCAAAAAAGAAAAAGAAAAAAAAATGTAGCAAATATTGTATTAGAAGAAATCGAAACTTGAAGATTTATTTTTTCACTATCTTAATATTTACTTTCATATATACGATGTATGTACAAAAAAGAAAGTATCATGATCGTTAAAAAATTCGACTTCGAAATTCTAGCGTATCTCTACGCTTTAGTTGATTCTGTGTGCGAAGTGCAGACAAAGTAACTTTAATTATTTAAAAGTAAAAATTAATACTCGAAATTTTGTTTAATCGAATCTCCATGTTTTAGATCTCCTTGAGTTGGAAAATCACTATTTTTCCTTTATGTCTATTGGTCTGTCTATCTGTGACAAAGGTAACTCAGAAGCGCTTTGAGCTCGGCAGTTGAAATTCGGTATACGATCTTCACACCAAAATTTAGATTTCGAGGAAATTGGGAGCAAAATCCGTTCAGAGGAAGTCTGACTGTCCGGCTGTTCGAGTAATCGTTAACACGGTAACTACAAAACGAAGAGAGATAGATAAAATTTGGTAGACAAATTTAACGTCTATAGTGTAGCCACATATCAAATTCCGAGCCAAATACAACAAGGGGTTGGCTGTCTCTCGGCCTGTACTTTCAACGCTATACTTTAAAAACGCAATGATTTAAATACATCAAATTTGGAAATTGATTCTGTGACTGCAATTGCAATTCTGTGTCAAATTTTTGTTTCAATCGTTTGGGGAAAAAATCGACAAAAACGTAAATTCTATTTCCGGATATTAGTAACTGCTTGCCAGGGTTTAATCGCCAAGTATCACACTATAGAGGAAGTAAAATGCCAAATACACGCCAAAGGTTAATATTTCTAAACTCATGTAATCCAATGCCATGCAAGGCGTTCTCGGGGAGAAGAAAGACAGACGAATCTTTTATTAGAGAGTATACGGGAAAATTTTGGGGAGACAACGCGTGGTGGTTGGTATCGGTATGTGAGTATAACTCAAAGCAAAACGAGCTACAATCATTTAGTAAGTGACATATGTGAGTTTTTCTTATCAAATTTTTCTGATCATTTTCACTTTACAACCATAATTCAGATACACTATGGTTAACTTCAAATTTCTATTAATTATAGATTAGTCGCTAAAATGGCTGCTCTATATCAAATTTTGGAATCAAACAAAGAATGGACCATCTGTCTGTCCGTACATTTGTACGTGAATGTGATATCTCAAAAATTCAACGACTTGGACCATTGTAATTCTGTATGCGATTATGTCACTAACGTTATAAGAGGCCGCGGTGGCCTGGTGGTAAGGTCTCGGCTTCGGAACCGGAGGGTTTCAGGTTCGAGACCCGATTCCACCGAAGAACCGTCGTGTAAGGGGGTCTGTTGCACGTTAAATCCGTCCTGACCAAACGTCCTCCCGTTGGTGTGGTGTGGAGAGGGGGGTGCCAGCTCAGGTGTCGTCCTCGTCATCTGACCGCGGTTCAAAATGACGAGGTCCGTCCCAAAATAGCCCTAGTGTTGCTTCAAACGGGACGTTAATATAACCAAACCAAACCAAACCAATCACTAACGTTATAGCTGTATGGAAAATTTTGGGCCTAATCAATTAAAAAAAAAAGATATCTAAATGTCATTCTTTATTTTTCTTCATTTTATTTCGAAGCACAGAGCGCGCAACATTTCTTTTACACGTTTCTCTGAGCATAAAATAACAATCTATGGACAATAATAATGAACCATGTGATATGACAGTTCCTTTTTTTTTTTTTTGTCAAATAATATTATATTTTCTTGAATGAATAACTTCTCATGTTGATATTCTTTTCTTTTATTTTTCTTTCTTTCTTTTATTTTTCATTTTCCCAATTTGAAATATTTTATTTAATTTAATTTTTCAAAATAAATTATTAAAAATGAAGTAAAGTAGTATAACTATACATCTTGCGACTATTCTATACGAAAATCTTTTCTTTTCTGAAATATATTTATTCCATCACATGTTTCAGTACTAGTACTAAAAAATGTTTCAATTTGACATTTTTATTGAAAAACTGATGCTATTAATATATTTATACAGATATTGAATCACGTCTATAAATTAGTTTGAGACAGGTTGGAGCAGCTATCTTTAGTAAACGTCGTAAAATTATTTAAGACGCTGAATCGCTTTAAAATTGTGTAAAATTCCCATGAACATTTTTTATTTCCTTAGGCCAGTTTTCAGGTTACATCATAAGCCAACAACTATGACATGGTTAAGCATGTAAAATGAGTAACCAGCTGACTCTGTAAATATTGCCACAGCTTTATTATTTTGACTGACAGCATAATATATATATTACGAAACGGGGAAAAATACGTGCAGCCATTCCGATGGTGAAAAAGCTCTGAAATTTTTAATAATTCAAAAAGTCATTTATACCAGTCATTAAGGCAATGTTAAAGCTTTATATTCTTAATACATATTTTACATATATTAGAGGCTTTAAATCCTATTTTTATATTTAAATTATTTTTAATAACTAGCGGTAAAAATCTTCCATTAACTTTCTAATATATTAAGGAATTATGGGAAGTTGTTACACTTTGCCGTAGCGGTTTCAGCATCCACCAAATCTGCTTACAAACGGTTCTTCGATAGAATCGGGTTTCGAAGTTGGAACCCTCTAATGATAAAATCATATACTAAACTTCTTTTGTTTGCTCTTGAATTTTTTTACATTCTGTTCTCATGCAAGCAGAAGGACAGACGGATTTCATTCAAAATTTCATAGTGGTCTTCTATTTTTTATAAAGATATCATACCATATTTCATACTACTATCTTGTTGAGATTTTGAGTAATCATGTCCATATATTGACCGACTGACAGTCATAAGTCCAGAAATATTTCTTTGAGGTTTTTGGAAGATTTGGAATCTAAACATTAATTTTATCTTTTCTATGCAAAAATGAAAAATGTGTGTGTGTGTGTGTGCGTGCGTGCGTGCGTGTGCGCGTCAGTACATAATAATGGACAGACAATTTGACCTAGAGCTACGGTTTTAATAAAAAATTGGCGAGATTCTGGTATTTTTTTATGATAACTTTAGTAAATATCATTCAATAATATTAAATATTACATGTTTTAAAATATTACATTTAATTAGTTTTTATTTTATTTTTTTAATTTGCAATAGAAAAGCGCTATTATATACTAAGCAAATAATAAGTAGTTTATGGTAATATACAATTGTTCGGCTTTTCTGTAAAATGACGTCACTTTCATATAGCACTGCCAATTTATCGTTTAGTTTCTTACTCTTAATTAATTAATCTCGCATCATCTTGAGAATATCGTTTGATGTTTTTGAACTTTTTTGTATTTTAATTGTTGTATCCCTGTAAACTTAATAATTTATTTTTTAACGTCTTTTTGTATATTTCATAACCGCACTTCTACTATTTTAACCTTTCTGTTACTAATTGCGTGTATAAAAGAATCTGTAAATATGCTGTAAATATTAGAATATAATTTTTAAATCAAGCTTCTTACTCTTCACTGAATTTTACCACATATACAACAGCTTTTAGAATATTTCAGTAACAGCAAACTTATGATCGAATTACTTGATACTACTTATTTGTTATTTTCAACTGCTGCAATGCAACATAATCGACTATTAGTATCGATACGCATCTTAAAATTCTAGTCGAGTTCTCTGAAACCTGTTGATTGTTGGCGAAAAACAAAATACTTGAAAGTTATTCACAAGTTATTTGCGTCTTGAAAAAGAATAGCTTAAAATCTTCGTCCTTCGCATTATATTTCAAAACCATTTCTTCGAAATCCAAAAAACAAACGAACTCGAGATACGTAATAACAGACAATCGGGCATTTCACAATCTGCCGCACACTTAAGCACACCCCTTGTTAAGCAATTGCGATACACGCATCCTTTTTCATTGCGTTAACGCTTATTCAGGCTCTACTATATTTTTCTTATATGAAATCTTTTAGTTGTTTACATCATACCGTTTGCTACCCTGGGGATAAAAAGCATGTGGAGATTCTTCTTCACGAATTTTCTAGGGCAATTATATTCAATTAACGTGAGGTTCTTTGAGGATTTTTGTCTGAATAGTTTTATAAACGTTTCTGAGTCAAGTAGTTGCGTCGAAAATAAGATTTCGCCTCGTTTGTTATCATTCCAAAAAGTATATTTATCCTATTTTGTGAACGTATGAATATTTATGTTCATGCCATTCTTTTAGTTTTTCCCAGTCATTTTCAATAATTTAGTATTTTGTTAAAACTTTTTTCTCTTAACTATGTTTTTTTTTTAATTTGGAAAAGAGGTTTCTTTAGAAGATAATTTTTACTGAACATCATAGTTTCAATTTAATTTAGATAAGATAAAAATTAAATAGAATAATTAAACTTATAAATCTTTTCTTTTGCATTTCTCGCTGCATTTATTTTAATTCCCATACTTAAAGTAAATCGTATTTGTGTAAGATTTTTTTCCGAAATAGGCAAGGTATACAAAGTTCTATGAGTTCTCTTTATATTTGAAGTTATACATAAGAATGCGATAATCTCAATCAGACAAATTTACGGCAAAAAAAAAAAAAAAAAAAAAAAAAAAAAAGATTATAATAGCCTCTTAAAAAGAACACCCCCTTAAAAAAAAAAATTATATTTCTGCTTTAGAGAATATTAACGGAAAAAAATGAAAATCTAAATTTACAAAAGGATCTGGAAAAGGAATATTATTAATTTTATTAAACGCGCTAAGTATATATGAAAAGAAAGGTTATATTTATTTTGTATGGTACTTGCTAATTTTGACAGCTCTCACGATAAATCACCAAAAATTGCAAGCCCGGCGCTAACCATCTTGGCGAAATTTTAATATTTTATGTAAGAAAGAACTTGGCTATCTTAATATAACTTGAAAATTGTCTATAAAACCGGCGATGTAATCTTCTTGGCTAAATCTAGGCATCTTATTTACAATAGAGCTTCACGATCTTGGCATTTTATTTTCTATTGAGCTTGGCAACCTTGGGACCTCAGTAAACAATCAATCGTGGGAAATAAGAAATTCCACCTCCGATTAATCGTAAAAGAGTAACTCTGCCAAATTTCTGATATCGTGGATTGGATGATAAACGGTTCAGTAAAGAAATTCGATGTTTTAAAAAATGCTTAAAGAAGAAAATTTCAGAGTTAACTTTCTCGAGAATCACACTAAAACAAAACCAAGAACTGTATTTCTCCTTTTATATTCTTCTCCAGTCCGAAAAATTAGATTTCTGAAGCATGTCCTTCTTTTTCTTCTTCATGTTTATGAAAAGAGAAAGTTTCAAGACATGTAGAAAAAAATCAAGCATATCATTTTCAACCAAAATTAATATGCATCATAAAAAATTTTAATCCAATTTTTTAAAGTACTTTTTTAAAAAAAAATACATTTAAATTTCTTCAACGTAAGAGGAGACAAACTACCAGTGAAATATATTATTTACTTTTTTTTGACAATTAATTTAAATGAATATATAATATTTTCATTATTTCTTTTAGTTATCTAAGCTTCATCTCTCGTAATAATTACGTATTATCATTAGAAAATATCAGATTAAATAAAATAACAATAATAAATAAAACAAACAAAATAATAATAATGTATAATGCATAATACATAAAACCAAAATAATCTTTAAAAAAATGACATATTGTGGTACTTTTAGAGTTTGTTTACTGATCCTATTTCGAGGTGTTTTGATACTTTGTGGTATATGAGTACTCAGACTTTTATTTTCAGAGTTATGTACTTCATCTAACAGTAAAAATAGTTACATATGGAATAACTGTATAGCATTGGCGGACAGTTGTTACAAAATCTTTGGGCTTAATTTCGCATGCGATCTTTAACGATTATTTTGCTATAATAACTATCGTGCGGTTAATACACATGTATCAGAAAAACGAATATGAATTTTGGTCATCTTTTCCCTGAGCGATTGAAATCAAAATTTCACATAGTATTATAATCGTAGCCACAAGACTGCATGAAATTTCATTTTAATTTTAAGTTTTTGAGTCATTGGGTTTTATATTGAATTTACATGCCTGCAAAATTACAGACCGACAGGTGGTCAACTCATTGACAGATTTGGTTCCAAATTTGCTACATATCTATATTTTAGATTCTTAACCTATCTACCAAATTTTAGTCATCTAGCTCTTTAAGTTTATTACCTATCACGTTCACTCGTGTCCGGACAGATAAACGGTCAAATAGTTCGAAATACGACAGAAATGCACTGATTTGATGTAAAGACTACTTACTAAATTTCATCCATCTAGCCTGATAGCGTTTTTGAGCTGTCATGTTCACAGACAGACTGAGAGATCGTTGAACAAAGAGTCATTTTGAAGAGTCATTTTCAAGCTCTGAAACGGACATTCGTCAAAACCTTGAGTTGGAATTTTTTGACAATTACGATACTTTCTCTTCGCATACTTCGCTGATGAGAAAGTAAAAAGTAGTTGCAAATGAAGTTAAATCAGACAAACCGAGCTAAAAATATTGCTAAGCTGCCATGTTTCAGACCAGTGGTTCGGTTTATTTATTTGTTCCTGACGCTGCTTCAAATAATATTCAGTATCAACAAAACGGTAACTGACAAGTTTTTATTTAGTGTAAGCCTGTAAAAATATTAAATACAAAAATAGCAAAATTTCATTTATTCCTGTAAACTTATAGATATTTTTTTCTTTTCTTATTATTCTTGCAAACTGATAGACATTTTTTTATCTTCTCTTATTATTCTTGCAAACTGATAGACATTTTTTTTATCTTTTCTTATTATTCTTGCAAATTGATAGACATTTATT
>JAPMOR010014324.1:0-12046 GCA_026543865.1 Argiope aurantia
AAACTTAAAATATCTTTTGATTCTTCAATGTTTCAGAAGAATGCAGTGAAGTAGAATCAAACCAGTTTTATATGTTGAAACTTTTGAAATAAAGTAGCTGTTTGTAATTAAACTTGAAAACATGCAAATGAAATGCACAAATTATTTCCTTCAAAATACGTTTTTTTTTCTTTTTATACGGGATACATCAGAGTTAATAGTCATTAACTATTATTTTGAATTCGAGTTGTACATGCATTAGAAAAATATGTTTTTAAGAAATTGCGATCTTCATTATTACTGTTCAAACAAATTTGAACTTGTTACATTATGACTACTTACTTCTTACAACTGTGACTACATTTACATTTCTAATATAATTTACATTCTCCTTCTTATATATTTGTAATATTTCGTTAGTTTTGTTTTAAGATCGCATAGTTTGTAAAAAGTTCTTCAATGCATTTTCATTACCGCTATAGTATAGTTTTTTTTTTAATTCAGACTTTAAATTGATATTTTCTATTACAAACTTTTATAAATTAGAAACAAAACGGGAAAAGCAGAAAAATTATCTGAATTCATTTTGAAACTCCGTGGTTAATCCTAAAATTAATTCTGTTTGTTGTCATACATTTTGGAATTCATAATGCTCGAGGGATAAATAAATAATTACTTCAACCTTGCCTTAGAACCATGATGAACTCCATATCCATGTCGCAGCAAATAATTTTAAGCTTTGAGATAAACGTTAAAATACGAGCAGCTAATATACTTATCTTTTGTACCGATATATGAGATACCATCATTAAAAGATAGAGAGAGCAACAGTAAAAATATTGTACTCTTCAGACAGACGAAAACCTACCACTGAGCTGTCAACTTCTCATATTTTTATCTGAATTTGGAGTGTGTAATGGTCTAGTGGTAAGAACTTGGCTTCGAGGCGGGTGGATTCTAATTTGAAATTCGATTCCATAAACGATTCATATGTTTGTGGGACCGAGACATAGACTGATTTCGAGAATCAGTTGTCCTCTGGCTGATGCAATGTAGAAGTTTAGTGAGTGGGGGACACTCAGGCGTCCTTATTGTCTGAGTGAGTCTTAAAATTACAAGATAGCCCTGGTTTTGCTCTAAATATGCCGGTAATATATTTAAATTAAAATCTTAATTCATGTTCAAAGAGATATATATATCAAGTGCAATATTTCAAAGCTACAACTTAGAAACTTGCTACTTGATTTAACTTTACAGGATTTTTAGTGGCCCAAAATTAATTGCACTGGGGAATAAAATTATTTAATTCCAAGTGATATAACTTGGCCAGTTTTAATTGTAATACAATGGGGTTTTTTTAAATTTTGACATCGCATTATATTGATAATATTTAAATAATTGTTATTAATCGAAGTGAGGAATTGTATAAAAACTTCGAATTCATTTTTCTATCTTTAAAATATTAATGGAATCAATCAACATTAAATTCTTCCTTCATTTAAAACATTTTTTTTATAACTGATAGTAAAACTTAGTAGTCATAGTAGTTATTTGATAGTAGTTACTTAATTCTAAGGGATCAGAAATTGCTTTTCGACCACAATTAGAAGGGATTACATTCTAATTCATATAATTGCATATAATTGTTTTATTTATAAATTTCTATAGATTAAATTATATTTTCTTTTACAATATTTAAAAAAAACATTCCAATACGATAGAAAAGATATATTAACAGCATTTTCTTTCCAAAGTAAGCAACAAGATCATTAGTCTTTGAAGTAATATTTATTCAAGTACTCCACTTTTGTAAAATATATGACTTAAATAAATGCCTTAATACTTAATAATGACTTAAATAAATATATATGACTTCTTTTGTAAAATAAATATGACATATAAAATATATGAATTTTGGAGGATTTTTTTTTTAAAACTTTCATAAAATATATTTTTGAATTTTTGTATAAAATAGGCAAAAAACGCGTTTCAAACATAAATGAATGAATTAAAAAAATTAAATAAAATCATTAAAATAAAATAATAAATACGAATTAAAAATTGTCAAAAATGTTTTGAAAATTCGAAAATTTGGAAAAATAGCATTTAAAAGTGTGAAATAATATTAAAGTATTATGTAAATATAAAAGTGAATGTAATTTTCCAAATAAAACAAACAAAAAAGTAAAATTCATATATTTTTTTGAGAAAATTTTTCAAAATTGAAGAATATAAATTGACTTTTTAAAGTAATAATTTATCTTATATGATGTCTTTAGTGAATCATTCATAAAAAACATCAATTATCAAGAAGCATAACTCATATCTAAATGCAAAACACGAAATATCAACTTTTTCAGTTGATAGAGAATAATATTCTATATATTGCTCTAAATATATGTTTTTTTGTTCCTGTTCCTGCAGTTTGCTTGGATACGTGATAAAATTCTGGAAGTAAAAATATTATCTTGTCATTTTTATGTCCTTCCATAAATAAGATAAATAAGGAGAAAACTGAAATAAAAATTTAAATATTTTTTAAATAGCATAGCATCCAACATTAGCAGTTTAATAAAAACGTCTATATTGTCATGTTGCCACTGAAAAGTACTTGTGAAAATATACATGTGAATGTAAATTTCCCCTTTTCAAATTTTTTAATGATGCTGAAAGTTGTTTTCACTGCCAAACATATTCGAGTTTACTGTTTAAGTAGCTTCTTTGCTGTTCCCAATAAAATGAACAAATAAAATATTGTCAACTAAGCTATTCAAGCATTTTCTTTCTTCCCTTGGATTGAAAACAAAAGTATCCATTAAAAATTTATTGACTATAATTTCTTTTCATTTTTCATTAAAAGATCAAAAAGAGCGTCAAGGACAACGAATAATCTGGATTCTTGAGACTTTTGTTTATTCTAGAAGATTACCAATTAGTTTACTAATTAAATTTAATTAATTAAAGTCTGGATTTTTCTTATGTTTCAAAAGATAAAATGTAATCCAAATTGTAAGCACTATCTTGTAGAGGAAGTAATTTTAAATGCAAACACTGACTTATTTATTATTTGTTAAATAAATAATAAATTGAATATAAAACTCTGATAATCTTTAAGCATAATTCTCAGTTAATAATAATGATGATGTAAAATCTTCTTTAAGGATACTTGGATCATATACTAATGAATCCAAATTCTATACTAAATTCGTCCAAACTCAATTAAGTTAATCCTTAGTTAATTAATAACCATATTTTTGATATTAATAGCAATGTTTTATGAATGCTTCAGTATTTTAAATCATCTTTATTTAATTTATTTAATAAAGACACATGGAATCTTTATACTCGTGGTATTTTGTGATTGAACTTTATGGAATTGAACCATGAGCGCATTGGAATTTTGTGATTGAACTTTATGGAATTGAACCATGAACACATGCAATTTTTGTGATTGAACTTTATGGAATTGAACCATGAACACATGGAATTTTATGATTGAATTTTATGGAATTGAACCATGATCACATGGAATTTTGTGATTGAACTTTATGCAATTGAACCATGATCACATGGAATTTTGTGATTGAACTTTATGCAATTGAACCATGAACGCATTGGAATTTTGTGATTGAACTTTATGGAATTGAACCATGAACGCATGGAATTTTGTGATTGAACTTTATGGAATTGAACCATGATCGCATGGAGTTTTGTAATTGAACTTTATGGACTTGAACCATGAACACATGAATTTGATGTGCCTAAGTGAAGTTTTCGATGCTTGTGTATCATCAATAACATTTCACTATTTCAGTATTGTGACATGTGAATGACCAACTATTTGTTTACCGAATTTAATTCGAATTTAATTTTATCATATCTTGGTTACCTAGCAATGAATATGATTTTTTAAAAATTCATATCAAAATTAAAAAAAATATTTATGAACCAGGAATTAAAGACAAAAAATAATATTTAAAATAAGAAAATTCTTTTTTTATAGCAATAAAAGCTAATTTTTCTTTTTTGAACACTAAATACCCAGAAAAAGCTATAATTACCAGCTCCACATTTTGGACTCTCTGAGTTCGAAAAACTAATTTTCCATATCCTTCCATATGTTTCTGCCCGATAGTTTTACTATTACATCTACTAGTTTGGAACTTGCATGGCTGTGTTAATAGTAAGAGGGTTAAACCATAGCGCTCTGTGTATTCTGCGACTGGGCTTCGCTTGAGGTTAGTTGAACAATCTTCAAGCCACCGGAGGTGCAGTCATAAATGTCAAGAGTGTTGTTTGCTCCTCTCTCTTGAGAGGTGGATGGCGAGTGAGGTGCCGCTCGCATCGTCTGAACACTGTCCAAAATGACGAGATTATTCCAAAATAATATGTTGAATATGTCTTTTGTTTCCTCGTATACTGAATATACAAAAATAAAACATTGTAATCATCAAGAAATTCGTACTCAAGATTTGAACAAACCTCTAGACTTTTCAAAAAACACAATTTTGGATTTATATCCATCTGACATGATAACTCAAAAATGCTTTCAGCTAGACGGATGAAATTTGGTAAATGATTACGAGACCAAATATGTAGATTTCTATCAAATTTTGAATGAAATCTATTTAGAGGAAGTCTTGGTTACAAGTGAATTCCATAATTACAAAATAAAGAGCTACATAAATAAAATTTGGTACACAGGTTTAGCATTTAAAACCTAGATTCTTATTAGATTTTGAACCAAGTTCTTTCAAAAGGTAGGAAGGCTGTTGTTATGTTCTTTCTTATGCATGTAAGAATATTTTGGGTTACTTGTATTGAGAACTCTCAGTTCACAAATTAATTTTTCTGGGATATGGCGATTTTAATGATCTCTGATATACGAATGTACGTTTTCTTTTATGTATAGAAAACAAATAAGAGTATTATAATGCTTTTTCTGATTTAATTTCATATATTTATATATTTTTTAATATAATATTGCTGTTCTCTAATACTCGCATTATAATGATTAAAACTTTATAACAATGAAATAATATCAGAGATAGTTTTTAATTATAAAACCAGGCCCCATCAATACATATTAATCAAATGAAATTAGAACAAAGATTTTATATAATGTCATGCAAAATTGCCACTCATTTTGATTCGTCATTTGTCATATGACAAATGAGATGAGCGTGTTGTTTAGAATCGATTCCAGCATTTTCTTAAATTGTTCTGACACTTCCCATTTTTTCTTCTTCTTGAAAATAGCAAACATTTGAAATTCATATTGGGTCAGCATATTTGATATGTATTATGTAAATTCTAATTGATTTCATTAAATTTCTGCTTTTATATTTTTAATCGACGTATTATAAAAATTTTAAAAATAATTGAATGAATAAAGATTTTATATGAAGATTGATCAAAGCATTGCTCTTTAATGATCGCCAAATTTTCAAGTTGGCGTTTCTTCCTTTAGTTGTTTTTGCGCCTGAGTTGGTATTTTTGTTTGGAGGAACAACGTAGTGTTACTTCTGTTTCTATAACTTCACACTTTGGTACAAACGAGCTTCATAAATTTGTATGATTCCTACAAAATCATTAGTTACCTTTAAAATTCTTGAAAATTAGATGAACTTCGTGTAGTGAGAGTAATTAAATTAACTTCATTGGATTGCAATATATGCAAAATTAGAATGTTTGGATGCTACGAAACAAAAGGGGAAGTAAAAAAATTTTATTTTTATATTAATACCAAAGATAACTTAATTTTTATACACAATAGTAATGCAAATTCGTGAAGGATTTATTAAATTCTGGAATAATAAAATTAGTTCTAATTTAATGACAGCATCAGAAAGCTTTTTTTTATAGTGAATTGTGTTTAAAATAAAAGAAAAAATGCATAGCAATGAAATGAACATCATTAAAAATACAACTGGTACCTCTTTTAGATTGTATACATCAATTATTTTTGCGTGATAATTACTTAAAAATTTTTAGTGAAAAATTGAGAGAAAATACTTTTTCTGATTAAATTATCGTTAATTAATTAAATATTTTAAAAAATAAGTAATTTTGAAAACTGAAAATATCAAGTTTGATCTGTAAATAATCTCTAAGAATGGCATGTGGAAATTTCATGTAGCTTCTGTCTACCGTTTAGGAATTCTTGTGAAAAGTGACAAATAGACAAAAACATGCATTTATAACTTTATATTATAACGTAATCTAATAAAAGTCCTACTTTATTCTCAGACGATTTTATTCTACGTTATTCTCAAATATTTAATTTTTTATTTGGTCTTTATTATATTGCCAAAAGATTTTTTTTAATATTTCGTCTTAACGTTTTTTTTTCGCCCAATTTAAATATTTTTATAGCACTTTTATTTATCATTCAATATGATATTTTATTTATATTTTCCTGAATTGCTGTAAAATGACATAAAAGAAGATTTAACTAAGTGAGAACAAGAAAAATGACGAGACAAAATTAAAAAAAATAAAATAGATATCCAATGACATTTAAAGATCTTTTTTATTTTTAATGCATGTAAAAAAATTACTAGTATTGGATAGCTTCCAGATTTAATTAACTTTTCATGGTTTTTGTTTCCGTTTTTCAAAGAAATTTTTTTGAAAAAGAAATAATTGTTGAGAATGTGATACCGATTCCCAAATGATTAATTACAAGTTGCGAACCGTTTAATTCAACGTTGAAATTAAAACTAGAGATTATGGTTTTCTATAATGTCACGGAAAATTGTTGAAATTACTTATCTCATAAAGAGTGTCTCTAAATGTATTCAGTCCGGTGAAAGATGAATTTTAAAAATCTAATTATCAAATATTCAAATAAATTTTTTGAACATTAAAAAATCTTGATTGAAAAAAAAAATCCTGGAGTATTTTACTTTTGATTTTTTTTCATAGATTACTAAATAAGATTTTCACTTTTAAAAAATCATGATAAAGGCAATTTCTCCTTTGCATTATGCAAATAAATATTTGCAATTAACATTTATAAATGTAACCAAATTTATCTTTTTCAATTACAGTCTGCAGGTTTTTTTTCTGTATATGAATTGTATAAAGAGAAAATATTCTAATATACAAAGAATTTAATGAATCTCTGTGTCTTCTACCTAATTAAGTCCGAAAAAGCCATTTCAGGCATTACATATATCTGTCGATCGGCCGCGGTGGCCTGGTGGTAAGGTCTCAGCTTCGGAACCGGAGGGTTTCAGATTCGAGACCCGATTCCATCGAAGAACCGTCGTGTAAGCGGATGTGGTACACGTTAAATCCGTCGGGGCCAAATGTTCTCCCGATGGTGTAGTGTGGAAGTTTGGAGAGGAGTGTGCCAGCTCAAGTATCGTCCTCGTCATCTGACCGCGATTCAAAATTACGAGGTGCATCGCAAAGTAGCCCTAGTGTTTCTTTAAAGCGGGGCGTTAATAGAACTAAAAATAAAAATAAAAATATTTCAGTACAATCATTTAACACATTCTCTGCCTTTGATTCGGACCACAATTAATATATGATGCTTAATTCTTTGCTCTCTTCTAATTGTAGTAGAGAAGAAAATATCTAATTAGATAGTATGCATGAATCACCGGTGATTCACGTGCTGAGCAACGTGTTAAAACAAGGTGATATAAACTAAACATAGGCTTGTTCTCCTCGTATCAAATTCAACATTGACTGAGAACCTTTGCTGTCACGCGAATTTGAGTGAGACGGAAGTGAACATTTCAACAAAGGGGAGATGACGATGAATGAAAATGGGTATGAGGCTCTTTCCCCAATACTGTAGATATTTATTAAATTTCGAACAAAAATCGATCAACAAATAAACTTTTCATTCGTATGATTTGAACATGATACTTGAAAAATATTATGATCGATATGGATGAAATCTGGCATATGAATATCATCTGAATTGTAAGTACATATCAAATTTTGTACTGTATACGTGGGCAAAATAATTACTTGCTGGTATGTATATTCATATATATCCGATAACTAAGAAATAATAATAATAAAAAAAATGGAATGAATTGCTATATGCGGTCTTTAAACTAAAATTGTAGAAATGAGTCCTATTTTTATCAAATTCGTTTAGTTTAGTTATATTAACGTCCCGTTTTAAAGCAACACGAGGGCTATTTTGGGACGGACCTCGTCATTTTGAATCACGGTCAGATGACGAGGATGACACATGAGCTGGCATCCCCTCTCCACACCATGCCACACCGGTGTATCAAATTCGACGAAAATAAACCGCCTATCTATTTTTATGGCTATATATAGTAAAAATAGTATCTCCTAAAATAAATAAGTTAAAAAATAAACTTTTGCTTATAATGCTTATGCCAAATAGGTAAAACTTGGTCATTTTGGGTAATTAATCGGCGGAAGGATCTAAACCACGTACGACATTCTATTTCACCAATTTATCTATACAAAAATCATTACAACGAATCTAAATACAAATCATGCCATATCTGTAGAAATATGTTAAAAAGTCGCGAGGAATATACTCCAGATCGTTTTAATATGTAATTTTGATCTTTACAACCTTTTCAAAAATTATTTGGAAAAAAAGGTGTTGTTGGATCCAATTTCTGTGCGCTTTGGTTTCTTTGATGTCTACAAAATTTTTACTTTCTCATGTACGAAAAACACAAAGAAGAAATTGTAATCGTCAAAAAATTCATCTCGTATTCCATTGACGAATATCTACGTTGGGGATTTTATTCAGTCCCAAAAACATACTTTTGAAACAAGATTTATCTGTCTATAAAGACAACAATTAGAAAAACCAGTGGGTGTGGTCTTCCCAAAACTTTCTCGCATACTCTCTAAAAAAATTATCACCAAGAGAACGCCTTAGATAGCACTGGCTTACAATAGTTACGAAATATTAACTTTTGGAGAGAATTTGGCATTTTTTACTGAATCTATCGTGTAATCTTTGGCGCAATTTTTGGCGACTAATCCGTGGCATGCGTAAGTGGTATCAAAAATCCGAATTTTGGTTTTAGACCCTTTTTTTTAAATTCAACTGAAATTTAAAAAAAACCCCTTCTAAACACAAAATCCCATAACAATATATGGATCTCTTGATATATTTATATCATTACGTTTTAGAATGATCGCGTTTACATGTTTCTGAAAGTACAGACCGATAGACAGTCAACCCGTAGTTGGATTTGGCTCAAAATTTGGCAGGGGTCTATCCTATAGATGTTAAATCTGTATACAGAATCTTATCTATCTAGCTCACTTCGTTTCGTAATTGCCCTGTTAACTTATATTCGTACAGCTGGACAGACGGATTTCTTCTGAAGAGATTTTCTTCAGAATTTGATATAAATCTGAAAATTCGGTGTAACGACTGTATACCGAATTTCATTCGTCTAGCTCAAAGTGTTTTTGAGTTATCTTTGAGACAGACGAACATTTCCTAAAAATTCGTTTTTCGAATTAGAGAAGTCTGCAACGTGGAGATTTGTCAAAATCTGGAGTTCATATTTTTGACGATTGCTGTACTTTCTCTACGCTACGTAGAGGAGTAAACTTTTGTATATACTCATTACACCAATTTTGTAGTTTTGAACCAAACTTTGAATCAAATTTATTCACAAAAAGTTTGCCTGTCTGTCTGTCCGAACGCAAGTAAACATGCTAACTTAAAATTTAATTTACTGATTTACAATCTAGATGTTGATTCGTATCAAATTTCGAGTGAAATCCGTGGACGAAACTATAGTTGTAATCACATGATTACACATGAAATTTTATTGATTTAAACCATTGCGTTTATGAGTTGTTGTGTTTACATGAATGAGCAAGTACAAACCGACAGACGACCCCCCCCCCTCGGCAAAATTTGATTTAAAATTTGAAAGCGTATATAATTTAAAGTCGAAATGAGTGTGCTAAATTTCATCTACTTAGCTCTTTGCATTTTGTTGTTTTCGAGTCCACTTATACTCGAACAATCAGGCAGACTTCCTGTGAATGGATTTTGTTCAAAAGTTGGAACATAGCTACACATTTGGTTATAATTAATAATACCAAATTTTAGTTGTTTTTGCTCAATGCATTTTTGAGATATCGTGTTCACAGGCAGATGGAACTGATATAATGCTAAAAATGTGTTTTTTGAACTCGGAAATGTCTGAAATGCGGAGATTCGACAAAATCCAGAGTTTGAATTTTTTAACGATTATAATATTTCCTCTCTAATTCGTATACAAGAAATTATAAATGAGAGCAGTTTTCAAATAATTAGTTGCTACATAGTTTTTTTGCAATTAGATATTGAATTTATTCGATTTACCAATATTAGCAGGCTATTAAATTGGTTATGTTCTTTTTTTTATAAAATAAAGAATAAACAAATCATTAAAACGTTTTTAAATCGGAGTGCCTAGGCACCCCACCCTCGGCACTTGTACTCTGTATTCTGTGGTATATGGGTGATCATTTAGGATATTTTTGGAAATAATGCCAATGAAAGCGGATAATACAAATCTAAAGATTAAAATGAAAAAAAAAATTAACTAGAAAAGTATTTTAAATGAAATTTTAGAATTTTGTCTTCCTTGAAAATTATGCAAGATTCAGTGAAGAAAAAGTACCAAGAACTCGATACCAAAGCAATAAAATATTTAATACTTTACACGGACAAATTATTAATGAAAAGACAGCATTAGTTTTACCCTATATATTAATAAAAATGTCTCATTAAACTTATCGTAGTTCTAGACATGAAATGTCTGTCTGTCTTATTTGAATCTAATTTTATAGAACTTAGCTCCACGAAAAAAGGTTTTAAGGATTGCATTGTAACTAACCGAATAATAAAAGTATTCAACAGTTGATTAATCAACGTTAAGTTATCTAGAATGATTTTCATTTCCTCTAATGTGATATTAATATCATTTTAGAAAAATAGGACAAGATATAAAATAAAAATATATGAATCTTATGAATGTTATGCAGTTGGTTTGAGTCATTTGATTCTCTGAAGCTAATCTAAATCCTTAGTATTATTAATAAAAATTAACATTATTAATGAAAACTTCCTTTTTTATTAATAATTTAATAAAAAATATCATAATGAATAAAAACTAGCATTATTAATAAAAAGTATTATTAATAAAAGCTAACATTATTAATAAAAAATATCATGATAGATGAAAACTAGCATTATTAATAAAAATGATTATTAAAAAATTAACATTATTAATAAAAATTAATATTATTAATAAAAATATCATTATTAATGAAAACTAGAATTAATAATAAAAACTATTATTACTGAAAAATTTATAATACAAAGGGATGGTTAGAACAGGAATATGATTGTAGTGAATATCTATAAATAAAAGAGCTAATCAAGGGAGAGGAGAGAAAATGCAGATTTTGGGCCAGTAATCTAGGTAAAGATGCAATTTGAGCAGCATGAGATAAAATAACTGATAATAGAATGACACTGACAGTAAGAATAGAACATATTCTAGATCATACCCTTCAAAGAGCCGAGACTCCTGAACGATATTCTTCTGCAAGTACTTAAATTAATGAGCTAGCTTCCTTCCAAACCAGCGATTTCGACCACGTGCGGCGCTGCCACCGACACAGGGGTTGGAGTGAGAATCTGAAAAACAGTCACAATATCGTCTGCTGGAGGTGAAGCGAAATCTCGTTCGATTTCTCCGGCGCCAAAGACTTAGTTCAACTCGTGGTTGTTACCAAAGTTGCTGACATAATTTTTGATCTTGTGGACATTTCTTCCGGCGTGCCATCGAATTATTTTATATAAAAGTGATACGAAATAAGAACAAAAATTTAATTTATTTCAAATTCTGGGAAAGGGGAATTTATTCGAATAAATATTTTTTTGTTTAATATTTTTTTTTTCTGTTCGAAGGAGTTCTTTTATAAAACATATATTTCAAAATTTTGTAGAACTAATAACTTTCTGTGTTTTTTCGATACCTTATATAATTTTTAAAAATTATTACTTACATAGAGCAAATAAAAGAATTAAAATAAGTTA
>JAPMOR010014332.1:0-10473 GCA_026543865.1 Argiope aurantia
AGCAAAAATTAAGAGAAAACCTTTCTGTTTATATTTGCTCTGTACAACTTTTTACAAAGCGATATTATCTACTATTGGGGTTAAAAAGTAACAAAACTGTCCCCCCATACACTATTCCTAGAAACCATCTGACTTTTCTAGCCATACAAAATAAACGAAAGCAATAAGATCTGATATAAATGAGCGGTAATTTGCGTATTCCCCAAGAAGAAGAGGGGAAGAAAAAATCGTACTCGTGCTTGCTGTACTTTTCTTTAGGAAAACCGAAACGATTGTGGGAGAGAATACTAGTCATGTTTCCTTTCCTTTTTAAAGGTTTCAGACGTATAATGAAAAGACTCAGAGGGTTAAGAAGCTATTAAGAAGTTATTATAATATTGAAAATATGTATTCAATACTATAATAATTTCTTAATAGTAACTGCTGAGAATTAACAATTCTCAATTTTATTTTTATTTTAAAAAATTCAAATACGCTTAGATTTTTAAAAATGACTATATGTACATTTTCAATGGCATTCCTTTGGATTATTAGCTCTTGCATTTTTACAGTTTCTGCTCTTAAACCGTACAATGAAAACCAAATGTCACATTCACATTTTTGAAAAATTAGCGAAGATAATCAGAAAAATATATTTTTCATAATAGAAATAAGTATAATGAACCAGACTCACCGTGAAAATATATTTTAATATAATTCATCAATCCATAAAATAAATGTGCAATAATTATTTTAAGAAGGATATTTAATAAATATTTTTGCTTCTTAATAGCTTCTCGTCTTGGCTTTAGTAGCCATTGCTGATTGCTCCCTGGATGTCATTCCCCATTACAGCCATCACGGTCATGGACACGGAATCAGCACCAGATTCTTCAGGAAGGCACCAGGACATGGCTATGCAGGATATGGATTAGGATATGGTGGCTATGGTCTTGGATATGGAGGCTACGGTCTTGGGTACGGAGGCTATGGATACGGTGGTCTTGAATATGGAGGTTACGGTTATGGTGGTTTGGGATATGCAGGATATTTCTAAATGATAAATATATGGTGGCGTATTTTATGGAGGACATGGTTACGGATATGGTGACTATGGTCTTGAATACGGTGATTTTGTTTATCGTATTTAGTTTATGAAAGTTATGACTATGATGGTTATTTGAAATATTTAAAAAAATTGTAAATTTAATGTTGAAAATCCTTTAAGAAATTAAAAATTATTTATCAATCTAATCAATCTTATTGTTACTTTTTCTTAACGCATAATGAATTTATTATTTTAAAATTATCGTTGAAAATTTGATAGCAATGTATTCTTTACTCCTTCTATAACAGCAAAATACATTCATTATTAGTTGTATTTTTTGTATGTATTTCATTAATCTGCATTCTTTACAAATTTTTGTCAAACTTATCTGTAAATATTTCAGTAAGATTGCATTTGAAATTTCTTTTCATTTTCTATTGTATTAATCTTTCTGTAATAAACTAGATTAGTTATTGTATATAAATCTGAAAACGAAGAATTGATACAGAATGAATGTTGATGTTGATATTATAGTAAAAATTGCTTTTTATTGTACCTGTGTATCGCATTATCAACCTATATATCTTTCATTAGTTTGAATTTCGCTTTTTAATAACATTGAGGTACTTAATTTACTTCAAAAGTTACCCTAATCATCGAAATAAAGTCATTCACATGTTTATGAACAAAAGCTGACGGATTTAATTCTTTGATATAATCATTATATTGCACACAATTTTAATTTGACAGGCTTTACAATAATTCAATGTCGATTTTATTGCATATCATATATGTTCATAAATTTAAAACTACTTTTTTGAGTAAAACAATGAATTACATGTTCATTTAATTTTGTAATTTTTTGCGAAACATCCAGTCTTGTGTATTGCTGGCCTACATATAATGCGAAAATAAATGTGTTTATTTTCGAACTCCGATTACTTTTTAAAAATTTTTTATCATCTTCTTATTAATGCACGAATTTTTATAACTATAATTAAAATCCAGAATTTTTTTTTAATTGAATGAATATTTCGTGCAGATTTTTCTAGTCTATAATATATATTCACTATCATAAATCAAAACGAAACTTTAAAAAAAAACAGTTTTAACCTATAACCACACTTGAAGACTTTTAAAAAACTCAGATTATAAATTACCATTATATTTTCTCTGTTATTTTTGTCTTACATGTATTTGTTTCTTTATATAAGGTTTTAATGTTGTATATTGGCTACCAATTTGTAATTATCATTTGTAATTTTAATTTATAGACAAAAGTTATAGGAATGAAAACTTTTGTATAGCATTATTTGAAGAAAATAAAAAAAAATATTTTTATGTATTTATATGACTTTTTATGTCTTATTTTCTGCATGTATTTCTGTGCCCCATTTGTAAATAGAAATGCAATTTCTATGAAATAATAGTAGTAAATTTTGTAGTAAATTGGCAAAATATATTAAATAGTAAAATTGTAGACATATGGTAAATTGTGTTAAAGTTGAAATTTTTATAATTTCAAAAATATTAAATGCTTTTTGGAATTAGCTATTATGCAATCGTTGGATTTTCAACTGATTATTCTGCAATATATTTACTATGATTTCTACGAACTCAACACAGATTTTTGATCATGAAAGAAAAATCTCAGATTTGATTTTTGAAAATAATTATAACACTAATATTTTCATTTCTGGGCTCAGCTCTGAAAATTCATATCTGTTTCAGTGATGATATAAAAATCATTTTATTGCTAAACTGCTGGCATTTGAAACCCGTTTTGCATCTTTCTTTGGATAGAATAAATATTATTCAATGAATCATTTAATCATATTTTTAAATACTATCTGCTATAATGAACCGAAATTAAAGCTTTAAATTGATTTCTTGCAAAAGAATGCTGTTTCTTAGCAATGAGTTTAGATTTCAAGGGAATAAACTGCTGGAAATTAAAGAAAAGGCAAAGAAACATCAAATTCACGAAGAAAAGCAAATTGGGATATTTTTTATTCATAATTTTGACATATAGATAAATTATATTCATAATTTTGAAAAATAAATAATCATGCATGCAGACAACCGATTATTAATAGTATATTTATCATTCACAATTGAAATTAAAAGATGAAAATCATAAATAAAATTATTGATTTCACTCGTAACCTCTTGCATTCTAATAAAAGTAGATAGAATTCTAACTATAAGGGTCAATTTAAATGTTTAAAGGCTTGTATAAATTATAAATTATACTTTATAATGTATAATATATATAAATAATATATAAATTATAATAATGAAATTTTTGTATAATCTGCGGCTTTTTTTTTCTATTAGGAAACTCAAGAAGCTTTGAAAAAACTCACCATTCAGAACGGTGCTTGAAGAGTTCGTGAAGTTCAAGGGCTAAGATAGATTATACAGACATTTCAAATATGAAGAAATATAATTCAAAATAAATAAAAAAATAATATATTATTTTTTTTGTTAGTTTAACACGTTTTTGTTTTCTTAATCTGCTTAAGTGCAAGTAATATTAAGTATTATTTAAAAATTTTAATATGAAAATGCACAAAAGTTTGACAAAATAAAATATCATTTAAATTTCTAAGCATTCGCTTTATATGTAATTAATATGAATAGAAAAGTATATCAAAAACATTTTTTTAAAATTTCTGGTAATATCTTATTTACTCAAACAGTCCATTTCACATTTAATAATCATACCGATCACCATAGATATATGGTGATCAGATTGTGATGATACATACATGATCAGATTGTATATCTTAAAGGCAAAGGATTTCATATTGGCTTAGCAACAGAGCAATCAGTCTTCCTTTTGGTAATATAAAAACTAATTTAAATTCAATGTTTAATTTATATATTTAAAGAAACTAAAATATTTTATAGGTAATCACTTTGCGGTTAGAATAAAAGCAGATAATTAAGCTTACGGTTCGGTAAATAAATGTTTAAAATATTTGAAAATGAATGCAATTAATGGGCAGAATGTCTGAGTATTCAAATATACAACAACAACAAAAAATGAAATAAGACACAAGTCTTCAGATATATTAAATTCAGATATATTAAAAACTATATTATTGTGAATATTTTATCGGATGATAAATCATAAATTACTCAAAAATTAGGAATATTTGTTGATTATGAGAAAGACAGTAATGTGATAAATAATAGAAGTGAAATACAATAAAAGTATGTATCACAGATGTTTTTCTAAATACTTTGATTAACATTCCGAAACAAAAAATGAATTTTAAAATTTTTACCATAATTAAAAATAAAAATAAAATCAATGTAAGTTTTGTTACATTTTCTTGTGTATATGCAAATTATTAAAATTGCGGGATGCTTGGAATATTAACATGGAACATGAGACTTATTAAAATCAGTTAAATTTAATATTAGAATTATTAAGCATATTATTGCGATACTTTCATCGTCCTCATGCTGAGAAGTACTTAATTTTATGACTCTGAACTCAAATAACCTGGAAATAAACAAAGCATTTCAGAATTATGAAGCAGATTCATACTGAAAATTTCATTTAGCTAAGACTGTCTTTTGGAAACATTCTTCCAAGTTAAATCATTTATCAAGAAATAAATTAGTTTAATAATAATCATATTCCTAATAGGAAAATTCATAAATATGAAAATTATACACCATTTGAAAACCACATATCACAATGAAATCATTCATGGAGAGTTATGCAGGTATGACTCTTTTTTTTCAAAATGGAATTTGACATCATTAGAGATACGACTTTGTGATATTAAACAAGATTTAATTTGATAAAAGAATTTTGTTCTTGTTATAGATTCAAAAACTTTTAAGGCACAGACATTTTTTTTTAAATTAACTTTTTTAACCATTTTAAATGGTTGTTTTTTTTCAAGCAAATTTCCATAAAGTTTAGACCATTCGTCATATTTAATGATGAGCAGGAGAAAGCATATTTTGTCATTGACGCAGATAAGAATTTAAGTATCAATATTTTATATGAAAAACCAAATGAACTATCTAATTATACAATTAGAAAACAGAATCCAATTCGAAAAGTAATACAAACTTTGAAGAATATTGCTAATACAAATTTGAACTATGCATTGCATTAAATATAAATTATAAGCGATCTATTGAATAACCTGCGGAATTAATTGTATTTTACTTGCACATAACCTCTTGAGGTCGTTTTCAAGCTTTTCGAAGGCTATGTTTTTTTTTCTAGTTATAAATATTATATAATATTTTGTAACAAGTTAAAATTAAATAAATTCTATTAGCTTAGTAAATAAAATTTGATTTACTAATTTACATAAAAAATAGTTGAAAAGTCGAGAAGATCCATTACAGTTTGATAGAAGGTAAGGAAACATTGTTGCAATTTAGATATTTGAGGAAAACTTACCCCAATTTTTTTAGTGTTAAGTGTTGGCGCATTATCTCACAAAATTTAAATAGAATAAGTCATATAGAAGTCTCATGTCTGAAAAAAAAATCGCATGGCAATATTTTGAAATTATTCATTTGCATTTTTTTAAATGTGCTCCTAATTATATAGCAACCATAACACACAAAAAATATATTCAAATATTGTGATCGCATGTGTATATAAAATCAGGAACTAAAATAGCAATGAAAAATTTTCTTTACTTTCAAGAATTTAATTTTTATATAAAGTTTTTTAAATGAAACTAGCACCAATTAAAGGCCTTTTTTTTCAAATGTGAAAGTGCGGTAGGAATAACATATACAAAAAGTATTAAGGGAGAACATTTCTATTAATTTTTGTAATTAATTTTAAATCTTAAATTTTTAAGATAATTTCTTAGTAAGCACCTACAATCATATTTGAGAATTATTGTTCCAACTGTCTGTAATGTTTGAACGCATTTAGGGATTTTTGAATTATATAAGTCATAACTTATAAATAATATCTAGCCTATAAGAATGCTAAATAACACCTGATTTTTAAATTCATAGTTAAATCTATTATAAGTGGATAAAGTCTTACCAGGGACATTTGAAAATTAATGAATTTTAGGATATATCCTATAGCCATAGAATGAAAATGTAAACCATCGTAAACCCTCTTTTAATGATCTCATTTAACTGTCAAACTGACTCCAGACAGCTTAGCGTTACTGACAAACATTTGGGAATTTGAAATTTAGTTGTTGATTTAAAGTCGTTGGAGCATTTCATTAGTGTATCGGATATTCCAAAACTTTCACAAAAGAAACCTACAAAATAACCTAAATAGAGACTACAAATTTTCTAGTGTTGCTTTATTTTAATTTTTCAAAAAAATTTCCTAATTCATATATTTTAGGTTCCTAAATATTTGTTTACAATGATAATACGCTGAAATATCCTTTTCTAGCATCTTTTATTGCATTTTTCTACAATACTTTTCAACTTTTTTTTAATTGAGAAATAGTCTGTCGCTTCTGAACATAAGCAGAAATATCCAAACTACTCTTAAGTTCTCCTTCTGTGAGATATCGCGTGCCGTCTTAATTCTTTCCATTTATATTTAAAACTTTAAAACAAATATTGCGTTGAATTGCTGTGGGATTTATATAACATAAAATTAATTAAATTTGATTTAAATTAATAAAAATGAAAGTATATGATCGTGCAAAAGCTGCTAATGTATGTGAGTGACATCAAAAAACCTAAGAGAGGGATAGATCAAATCTTCTGCGCTCAGAGATGAGCAACTCGCTTTTTCATTACTAACCGTATAAATCTGATGTGTGATGCGTATGTATACTACAAAGAACTTTCTTCCGGTCATTTAAGATTAGAAATAATCACATTATTAAGTTCATTCTAGATCAATTGCCGATGCAAAATACATTAATCTTTTATATTTCAATTTTAACTAGTTGATAAGTATTTAAGACAGATTTATGAATAATTGTGCTGATAGAAGCTGAATCCTATTTATTACCCAGCAATAGAATCTTCTGTACTTTTGTAGAATGTTAAAAAAGACAGTTTAATTAATCATATAAATTTCAGTTAAAATCATTTTAAATATTTTTGAACAGCATTACCGAATCAGAAAATTTTCACTAAGAGTATTTAACTTAAGTGGCTTATGTCCGTGATTACAAAATTTGTATGCGATTTTTCACTCGCTTCTTGATAAGGTACAGCTTTACAGCTTTATATTCCCACGAAAGCCCATACTATTACATTTTAATACGTTCAATACTTAATTATCAATTAAATAATATATTAATTATTGATTCTGAACGAGAAGTGCCATCTTTTAATAGGTAAAAGAAGTCTTATAAAAATTATTAATTGTGATAATGAAATATTTTAACCATTAGAAACTAGAAAATAAAATCCTTTTACAAAATTTTATTTTTTATGAGAAGTATAAAATCAAATGTACGAATAAAAAAAAATTTTCTGAAGGCATTTTACAATAATTCAAAAGAGGCATGAAACAGAAAATTTCTAAAAATTCATGAAATATATTTAAAAAATTTTTTAACTAATAATAAAGTTAAAAGAGTAAGAAGTTTCTAAGTCTATTAATTCTCAGGTTTTTAGCTCTAATATTTTATAAAAATTTACCCTACCATTTAATTTGCTAAAATGTTTATAGTGATTTTATATTTTATAAATATATCATACATTACAATTACCAACACGATTTCAGGGAAAATTCAGCTACTTACCATTTCCAAAAATCGCAACGTTGAGGTAATTCTTGAAAACGCTATTTCTTCATTTTAAGACTGGTCTTTAACATAGGCTCAAATCAAAATGATAATCATATCTACAAGCGATGAAAGATGTCTTTAAAAAAATTGGCAATATACAAGATGCACCAGGGATAGAAACTTTTCTTCTTTCGCCAAGTCCATCCTTAAGTAGTTGTAAAATTAATCCAATATTATACGATTCTAATCTTATATTATTGCAACAGCTAATTTTTATTCACAAGAATCATTAATGTTTCTTGTAAGCCGCAATATAAACATTTCTTTCATTCAATCTTTTGCACTTTTCTATAAATAACTATTAAAAATTTTCTTAGTTCTCATTTATTTGGTACTAGCCGCCTTTGGCGACCAGACGGTTCGGTTAAATATTTTAAATAACTGGTCTCTTAATAGATTCTCAAACGAAACATTTTTAATCTTCAAATTTTGATAGTCATACCAAACTTATACTGTTGTTTAGATCGTTTCGTTCAATTTACTCTATATATTTTGCTAATTTGTTGTCATTTTCGGTAAAACTTCAACTTTAATTTAAAGTGGAAATGATGAAATTGCAATTAATATAAAGATATTTTTTAATAAAACCAAGCGTTTTATTTTATTTATCATTTTTATTGTTGTTTATTTATTACTATTATTATTGAATATGAGTATTGCATACAGAATATCTCGGTATTTAAGTCTTATGTGAACTACAAAATGATTTCATAATTTATGTAATATCTCAAACAATAATTCAACAAAAATTTCTCAGATTCACCATAAAATTCAGTTTTTAGTTTTGCTTTAAAAAGGATTGAAATGAAATCAATAATAATATTTTGTTCCGAACTATAAATATATTTCAAAAATTATGAAGTCTAAATTTAATGCAGTAAGGTATCATATTCTGAGAAATATTCTGGATACACCAAATTTTAAATAAATGAATGAATGTTTCTATTTTCCACGATCAACTAAGACTTATTTATGAAGTTTAAAATGTTAAAAATTTAGAAAAACTGAACATTTTCATAATCTTAGGCCAATTAATTTTGAGAAACCTGCGCGCTGATTGGCGTATTTTCTTTGAAACGATCGATGGAAAATCTAAAATTATCCTTTTTTTATTGAATAGTGATATTCAAATTTAAATAAATCAGTCAGTTGAAGTGATTGATTTAGTTGATAGGAAATTAACTCTTTTTATTTGAAATATTAGTGTTTCAAGAATGTAAATATTAGTTTTGTTAATCGTGATTTCCACAACAGAAGCTTTATGTAAAATCAAAAATTCGTTATTTATTAGAGCATTTATTGAATCAAGTTACATAAAATATAATCATTTTCCATTTACACCATTTTAGCAGGTCTGTGTCTTACTAGTTTACAAATTAGCTGTGTGGCCCTGATTTGAATGGATATCTTGTTCATATTAAACAAAATTTGCCTTAAAATAAAATTGATTTATTGGATTAATAATATAGAGAGTGTAAAAGATCATAAAATAATTTTTCTTGAATTTATTTTTTTAGAAAAAATAATATTTTATATTTGTTTTCTTTCCTACAGACACGTGCCGAAAATTATATTTTTGCAGATTTCATTTCCAAAAAGATTTAATTGGTTTTTAATTGGAGCTTTAATCAATGTGATGGCAACGCTTTGAAAAAGATAATTTTTTCCAATGAATGCGAAACTTGCTCGTGCAGCTGAAATTTTTTATTTTTTTTTTTTGTGCGAAAAAAATTGTTGAAAAATATAGTTAAAATATTTATTTAAAAATTCATTAAAAATAGAAATTTAATTTTAAGGTTCAAACATTGGTATCATTTAAAAGATAAATTTTTGATCTTTAACTTCATGTAAAAATCTTTTTTGTGCGGTAATATTTTCGGAAGTTATAGCAGAAACAAGCCAAAATTTTGCTTAATTTTTAAATAAATAAAATTATAATTAAAAATACGAAAAAATAACCCCCAGGTGCATATTCTCGACCCCCAAGGTATACACGTGCCAAATTTGGTAGCTGTATGTTAAATGGTCTGGCCTGTAGAGCGGCAACATACACACACACATATTGAGCTTTATTATAAGTATAGATTATAAAGATTGATTTTGTTTCAGAATATTATCTTGATAGTTAATTTCAAGACATCACTTCCATTGGTAGGTACTTATATTTTCGTATATCAATATTACAAAACTCTTTCCGAGTCACAAATACCAATATCAAGTAAGATAAAAAAAGATTTTAAAAATTCGGCTCTGTAAAGTATTAATATAGCTGTGCATGTAACACTTTTTTTCTCTATCATTCAGAAGACCATCAAAAAATTGGTTTTATGATAAATTCATTCACACTATCAGGATATCATAAAAGGTCATAGGATTCATGGAATAGGTACACGGTATTCTGAATAATAGAGGATAAATAGAATCTCAATCGTTAAAGAATATATTAAGATGTGATTTTGGTGCATTCAAAACATGTCGGACCGGCTCTAAAGATTAAAATCTACGAGGCTGTGTGGTGTCATTTCTATGAGACATTGATAATTTTATGAAAAGAATATAGACTGATGATAAAGTTTCTCTAATTGAAATAATGCGTTTGACAGTTTGGAAATGTTTCTCGAGACTATTCAAAACGTAGTCTCACAACTAGTATGATGATTGAATCTTATTTGATAC
>JAPMOR010014337.1:0-10631 GCA_026543865.1 Argiope aurantia
GAATTTCTGAATGCACGATGAGTGTAGAAATATTTATTGACTTTAGACATTACTAATGTTAACCTAATATATGAATATAATTTGAATGATCATAGAATCAAAGTAAACTATGGTCATAAAAGTGTGAATTCAGGTCATATGGTAAAATGTAATCTGATCGTCACAGCTATACTGAATAGCATTAATTCTACGTGTTGTTTCATATACAGAAATTAAAAGTTTATTATCGATTCCTAACTGCTATACTTATTGTTAACAAAAGACTTTTTAATTTGTGCCAACCAGATTAGTATAGATGGAATTTTATAACTGATTTTTTGTTGTACTAGATTTTTGAAATTTTCTGCATCTGTGTGTCGTCAATACCGATACCTTACACATTTTAAGAAAAATTTGTGAATTGGTGTGCTTGAATGGAATTTTTATTTCATACCAGTAGTGCCACTTTGTACTGAATTTCGGAAGTAAATCGATGAAAAGATTTTAAAAAAAAGTTAAAAATAATGAAAATAAAACAAAATCCTGATATTTGATCCTCTCATAGGTATCAGTATTTAGAAAAAATTAAATCAATTCATTTTCTTTTCGGTTTTCAAAAGATTGCTGTAGTTTTTTTTAATATAAAATAAATAAATATATAAATCCTTTTCATTCTGACATCAAATTACATCTGTTTTATAGTGAAGAAATCAAATCAAATGTGAAATATTCTTGGAATGAGAACTCAATGCTTCATAAAATTTCTTTGGTAAATACTGAGTTCTCATTCCATGGAAAAAGGCTTTAATAAAAGAGGCTAAGAATCGTGAAGTGACTAAATGTTTTCTAAAACCTTTATGAAAATATTCATTTAATAATTAAAGATTTAGTGGTTTATTATTATTATTATTTTCTATTCTATACTTTGGATATTCTGCATTTTATATCAATTTTTTGGCTCAAGCATATCATTAAAATTGTTTAAATATCAGCTACGAAAGACTTCATTCCTTAAAGATTGTTCTGATCACTTTGAAGTGAAATAAAGTAGCAATAATGATCTCCATAGGAAAATTGTTAGAAGTAAATTATTATCCATTACATCCTAATAGTAAAAATAACTGTGGTGATCTTGCTTTTATCAAAATGATGTCGCCGTTTAAACTGCGTGCTCGTGCCAGCGGATTAACAATCCAGCTGCTTATCTCGCGATTTACACGGGTTAGCAATCAGTCCATTTTCTATTGCATCCCGCGTTTTTCGCAGTTTACAGTGTTTGTTTTTATGATTACAAATTTTTATTATATCATATTATCGTATAACATATAGTATCAGTTAACTTTTTTTGAAAAATATTTGAACTTATTTGCAAACATCTCATCTAAACAGTGATTTTAAAAAATTACGCAGTCAGAGTTCATCATACGAGGCACTAGCCAACTGTATTTTTCTGTATTCATGATATACATATATATAATATCATTAACTAGCAAAAAGAAAAAAAAATGTTTCTTTTTCAGAATAAAGATGTTATTTTTTTACGCCGTTGAATTCAATATGTGGACCAACATCCACATTGGTGACTCCGGATCAGAAGTTGCAAGTTCAAATCGTGTCCGGATCGCCAATATGGATGCTTGACCGCATATACAATCCAACAACGGTGTGAAACGGTGTGACATCTTTATTCTGAAAAAAAAAAAACATTAAGTAGATGGAGTTTTTTGTTGTTGTTGTTTGCTAGTCTAGGAAATATATATATATAAACCTCGTGAATACAGATAATTACAGTTCGATCGTACATCGCATGATTAATTCCCTGGCACGATCACACAGCTTAAACTGCGACGTGATATTGATGAAATCACATAATAAATTTACTGCAAAGTCGTCGGTAATTGAAGAACTCATTAAATTAGTTAAAAATGAAACGACCGTTATATTCGTCAATAAAGAAATATTTTTTATAAATATGCAGAATTGAGTATTTTGTCTCAGTATTCAGTTAATGACGGAAAAAGACAAAAATGCATTTATTTAAATTCTTAAATAAAATGTCTAGGTTTTTTTTTTTTTTGTATGATATAAGTACCACGGGAAACAGGTGTGTAAGCCTTCACCTAAGTCAATTTTACAGAGTTGCTTTTGGCTTCGGGATAATATTCGTTGAAAGTTGGAAAAGAAGCGAAAGCAGGGTGCTAAGTCCGAAACGAATAAAGACGAAACGGCAAAAAGTTGCCAACCGCGAAATCACATTTTTGCATCCAAAAAATGAATGCATTTTTGGGGTTAGGGGAACAGTTACTAAAAATCATCCTTTTCTTCCTCTTGTTTCACACAGTGGCGTCATATATTTACTATTTTTTTTATATATAAAAAGAAGGGGTAGTCATAATTTTCCGCTACGTGTTCACAACTGAGCTGGAGTGAGCAGAATTTTAAGCGCTTCAAATAAAACCGGATCGCCTTCATAAAAGCTGCGAGAGGAATTGGCTTCATTTCTGGGGACCCTTATTTTATTTATTTTTTCAACAGAATGAGGGGCCTTCTATTGGTGAAAAAAGGCTTGAATGTATTAAGTTGTACGTGAAGGGCATCGGAAAGCAGAGATTGGAATCCGAAAGAAGCTTTTACTGCTTAAAAGATTTCAGGAAGACATGAAGAGGGGGGGGGGGGAGAAGAAATGAATTGGAGGCGGACTCCACCTGAGAGTGCATCACTCATTTGGATTCTCTGTGTTACCCGAATTGGAAGAACAAATTCCACATCCTGTTCATGATTAGTTCATCAAACTTTGGAAGAAAAGACATCTCGCTGACTTTAATTTTTTCTGTCATTCTTTTTTTTTTTTTCTCTTACCTAATTCAGGCCATCATTTGTGACAAGAACCTAACGAGAGGCGTTTTGTAACATTTTTGTATAACTTTTATTTTGTAAGATGTATGATACAAGATAAATTTAATTAAATATTTTGTTATTATATATTATTAAATTATATTATTATAATAATATTTTATTGTTATAAATTTATAGTAATTTAATATATATAGTAGTGTACATACATACATAATAGTGTATGTATGTAGTAGTATATATAGTAGAGGTATGTATACAGTAAATATTTTTTTTTAATTTTAAATTTTCAAAACTTTTGAGGTACTTATGCTTACCTTTTTAATGAAAAAAACAAACAAACAAGGGAAGTCAAATATTCAATTCGAAACACTTTAATATGGTAATTTAATTTGTCTATTCTTACAACATTTTTAAAAATTTGTTTTTAATATTTGCAATGTACAATATTTATTATCAGAATTAATATGCATATCAAAACAAAAACTAAAATTTTGTTGTAAAAAATCCTTAAAATGTTTTTAGTTTATTAAAATTAGAGAAAAATTTCGCAAGTATGGAATCGCTTTTGCTGATATTCTGAATTTTATTGGATTCTGGATTTTGTATGATAATATCAGTCTCAGTTATAATGGGGAAAAAAAATAGAAATTTCAAAAAAACTATCCAGGAGGAAAAAAAGACTATTAGTCAAGTATAATAGTTCCAGATTTAACAGCCTGGCTGGTCCCCTTGAATATTTTTTTTTTTTTAAAGAAGGCAATTGATGGATAGTATGGCATTATACAAAAATTATACTAAAATGTAGAGAAATATGATTTGGATATACATTATTTTGCTTTTTAAAAAGAAAGTATTAGGTTTTTTTGTTTAATAAAACATTCAGAATCTTAAAAATTCGAAATACGAGCTATGAAATTTGGACTTTTGGTATAACGCTATATATATATAAATAGATTCCTTTTTGAATTAAAAAGTAATTGCTGAATTCTTGATGACCATATGATAATATTTGCGTGCATGAACATATGTGAAACATATGTACGAATTTCATTCGAGTCCGTCAAGGAATCATGGAATTGCATACTATTCAAACAGTCAGTTTCATTTGCAAAAAGATTAATATTCATGTCATGCGAGTTCATATAGTAGGTTTCGTGTTTTATCATTTTTTGCATTACTTGATTTCTTGATTTTTTAATGTTTTGTGTTACAACGTAATTTTTGATAACATTGTGTTCTTTCTAAAAATTTTTAATTTTAGTCTTAAGATTTTTATGTGTATGTTAATCAGATAAAATACAATCATTACGTTACAGATCTTTTATCATCGCAAAAATTCATATATAAAAGAAAGTGGAATTTTGTATTATGTTTCTACAGTGCGTTTCCATTGGTAAATCGAGCTGGAAATAGAGTTTATTCTAAGAATCCGGAGCACAAGAATGATTCAAAAGGAATCTAGCAGGAAGAGAGATAAAAGACAGCGATCAGATTATGCAAGAGAGTGCAAGTAAATGATAAAACGAATACAAACATCTCCAGAAAGAGAAACAACCGTAAAATGAGAAACGTACATTTAACTGAATGCTGATAGAAGGTTGCGAAAAAGTGAAAATAAGTTTAATTTTTCTCTTGCCTTTTTTTTTTTTATCTTACATGGATTGTTTTTCTTCCACACATTCCTAGCCTTAATTGTCTGAGAATATTTACAAATCTACCATAATGGCCAATAAAAACGCACCACCTTAGATTTTACAATTTTATGTACAAGCTGATACTACCTGCTACCTACAAGCTTATATAACCTATACAAGCTGAAACTACCAATTTTATGTACAAGCCATACCATTGAATGAATGGCGCAATATTAAAAAGGATGCCCCTTTTTATAAAACAATTCAATTTACCTCCCTTTCGATTTCATTATTTGCCAAACTTCTTAAAGACCATATGTATGTTTAAAAAAATTGGAATTTATGCATTTTCATCGGCTACTACAATATATGCAAATTAGAATATGAAAATTTGAAGTTTTAGCCAGTACCAATTTTCAAAATCGTTTCAATGTATTTTCTAAAACCCGCCCGTTAATTCTTCCTCATAACTGAAATGGAACTGAAATAACTCTCAAGCAAATGGAACATATTCTCCACACATCCCTGTAAAAAGTAAGAGAAGAGAAAAAAGAAAGACATGGGGAAGAATCCCTCCGACGTCGAATCCGGAATAGCAAAAGCCGACGGAGCGAGTGGTCAAGAGTTTCTTCTTTTCCTAGAGCTCATTCCCTTGATCCCAAAATGTTTGGAATTGATTGAATTTGCGGGAATCTTCGGCAGCTCAATTAAGGTTCTTTGGGGGCAGAGGGGCCTAATTCGTTTATCCATCGAAAGAGATCTCTTCAACCCAAAGGGTAGGGAGGGAGCGAATTATTTTCTGTTATCATTCGCCGCATCCATCTAAACAGCTCCTACCTGCTCCGGAGAACTTGACCTGAAAGAGAAAGGACTCTCTATTAATAAAGAGGAAGGACTCTCTATTAATACTGGATATAACATTTTCAATGAAGGCTGTCGAATTTTATTGCAGAAAGCAGAAGGAAAATATCGATTCCTATTTATTACTCGCGTGAAAACGCCGGTTGGCACTAAGTAGGGTGAATCCCATGCCGAAATCAAATTATTTGTTTTAAAAAAAACTTCAGAGTTTTTTTTTTTTTAATTTCTCTTCTTAAAACTCTGAAATAGTGAATTACAACATTTCATTTTAAATTTATAATTATCGCTTTGGGATCGTCTGCAACAAATTTCTTAATTATAGCTTGCTGGAAATCTAGCTCCCATGTGTCATTAGCTTGTGGATAGTTTTGCTATTTAATCCTCACTCCGAAATTCTGAGTTCAAAAAGTTGAATTTTTATATAAGGAACCAGTTGAACACAGAATCTTAACACGATAATTCAATGGATGCATATAAATATGATCTTTGGCAGTTAAATTTTGCAATTTTTTGCTCAACTTTATGTGTCCAATGTTCTGCAAAAATGCACACGACTTTCTGTGTATTTGATAAAAATATTCATATCGCTCATTTGCCTATTAGTCGGAATGCAATGACGTTTAACTTGACTGCTACGGCAAGCCAATTTATTCCATTTCTAAAAATGGTGCGATTTTAGTTGTAAAATTCTTCCGTTTCATTATTACTAATTGAGAAATAGTTCTTAAGAAATTCTATAAACAGTCTATAATCAAATACTATATTCCTGTTTCGTATAGTCTATATTAATCAAAGATTGTAATATTTTGTCTAAAATGTTATTTTTATTGTGAACCTATTTTTATAATTCCTTATTAATAAATTAGTTCCTAATCTACAAGGGCGTAGCCTGGTGGAATGGTCTCGGCTTCGGAACTGGAGGGTATCAGGTTCGAAACCCGAATCCACCGAAGAGCCGTCGTGTAAGCGGGTCTGATGCACGCTAAATTCGTCGGGGCCCAACGTCCCCCCACTGGTGTGGTGAAGAAGTTTGGAGAAGAGGCGCCATCTCCGGTGTCGTCCTCGTCATCTGACCACGGCTGAGAATTACACCGTCCAAAATAGCGCTAGTATTGCTTTAAAAACGGACGTTAATATAACTAAACGGAAAAACTTCCTAATCTATAATAATTAGACCTGTTTTAAACTGAGCATCGCTGAAAGACGACTTTTACAACATTAAACAGTTTAATAGTGAATCAGTAATGACTGATCATACTTCTGAAATTGTTTTAAGACTTTTCTTCCTCTTTCTTATGCAGCATTTATGATTTGAAATCTGAATGATCTCATTCAAATTTACTTTAAATCATTTGGATGCCACATTAAAATATGCATGAAAATTGTGATTATTTCCCCTAAAAAGAAACAAAAGTACGTTCAAGTTGAAAAATTATCAGTTTTAGATTGTCAGAGCATTAAAATGATTGACTGCATAGCAAAAAATGAGAAGTAAAGTTTCCGCAAGACTACAAAATCTATTTTTTACCAAATAAACTACGCTTGAAAGAGTTAGGGAGCACATATGTTATTCATTATTAGTGATCATAATATTGCACCTAAGAAAGTTTTTGTCAAAAATTTTATCTATCCATAAAATATAAGAAAGAAAGAAAACATTTATTCCAATTCTATGAGTTTTGGGTCTTATTTTCGTATGACCAATGTTATTCAAGATCAAAATAGTAAATGACTTTTAAGAGCTTTTTATCAGAATAGAATCTTGGGCCGTGGTGTCCAGGTCTCAACTTCGGAACCCGATTTCTCCGAAGAACCGTCGTGTAAGCGGGTCTGGTGCTGTTTAAATCCGCCTGGGTCAAACTTCTCAGGCTGGTGTGGTGCGGAAGTTTGAAGAGGCGGGCCCGCACAGGTGTCGTTATCGTCATCTGACCGTGGTTTAAAATTACAAAGCCCGTCCCAAAATAGCCTTAGTGTTGCTTTAAAACGGGACATTAATATAACTTCTAATAATAATAAATAAACCTCCTTCCATGGCGTCAGCACAAATGAAAGATAAGAAAATGAAACTGTCTCTGTGAATTTATTGTGTAAGGAATCGGTTCATTTATATAAAGAATTTGATTCTGAACTCAAAGCAGATTAAAATTTCCGTCTGCAACTGTACCAAAATTCTTCAGTGTAAAGTAAAACTGTAGAATGGAAGATTAAGAAAAATGATTTAAAAAAATATTTTTAGTTAAAAAAACGAAAATTAAGTTAGCCTTCCAGCTATGCAAGGGCCACGGTGGCCTGGTGTTGCTTTAAACGGGACGTTAATATAACTAAACCAAACCAATACAGCTATTCAAGGGAAACCGGAAATCAGAGAATGCGATTTCCGTTTATAAATCCACATATAATCGGAAAATCATGTGCTGAAACAAAAGAATTTTTCATTCGAAAAAAGAGGAAAAGCGAAAAATGACTTTCATTTATTTATGAATCCCTATTTAGCACAACAAAAGAATTATTTTTATTTTCGCATTTCGTTTTTCCGTTTGAAATATTTCAAACCGTTTGTAAGTCAGAGTAACCATTTCAGAGAATACTTTTGCTCATTATCTCAAATACCAAGACTTAAGTTTTCTGCAATCAAAAGAATTTATGAGCTTTCACATCCAATTTCAAAAGTCTGAACTTTTCTTAATTTGATTCAGTTCGGGCTTTTAAAAAACTTACTTTCCGAAAATGTTTAATACATTTTTGAAGTCGTCCTTTTTTCATTTGATGAATGTAACAACTACTCGATAATAAGGTTCGTTTTGCCAAAACAATGCTGGAAATTAAAATAATTGTTCTAAAACTTTCTATTTGTAAGCAAGTTTCGAAAATTAACAAACTATTAATTCCCAACTGTTATTTAAAATACAGGAGAATTTGTAAAATATTTTTAAGACTCGTCAGGAATCAATGAAATTTCCATTGGTACAATTAAAATGACCCCATTCAGACCTCTTCTAAAATCCGTTCTGCCTTTCGGATTTTGATGAAACATGGATCGAAATTTATTTTAGGTTAATCATTTTAAATTTATCAAAACTCTGCACAAATGCTCTAGTTTTTATTTTTCACTCCAAACTATCCTGCATTCATCTACCCGGCATTGCTGAAGCAGAGGCTTATTGCTTGTTAATATTCTAATTGAGAGAACATAATAGTACAAATACGGACTTAACTAATTATACTTGATAATATTATTCTGATATATTATAATTTATAGAATTTGTATTTTTTTTATAAATATATTTATTTTGCAAATAAGAAAATAAAATCTTTTAATCGATTTGCTTGTGGTCTCCTTTCAGTTGGAGGCCTAATTTGCCTACTTGGAAATCCACCACTTCCTTCATCTAGCAATTCTTAAAAAACTTTAAACACATGTTTCTACGTTTTACGAATCTCATTGATGTATTAAATTATATTGCCAATTTTACGTTAAAAAATACGCATGTTTTGTTTCACACATATTTATATTTTGGAGAAATTCTTTTCCTTCTATTAATGACGAATAAATTAGTGTATAAATTAAATTAATACAATAATACAGATATCTCTTGCAACTTTGTCATTTCATGCTTCCCATTTCTTTAAAGAATGCCTCCTGAGTGAAAACTCCAGATTTTTAACGAATGTGCAACATTTAAAAATTTATATTCTAAATCATTTCAAACCAATTAAATTTAAACTGAAAATAGAATATGTTCTATTGTTGGCACCTATTTTCTCGTTGAAATTATTTTTAACAGAATGCGTTTGTTAGAAAATGGCTAATTGGAAAAAAATAATAATAAAGCTTGAAAAATGTAATAGCAAATTTTTTAAACTAAGATTTTTAAATAAATCCAACTAGTTTTGTGGAATTATTTTTTCCCCTTTCATATACTTATGGCGTGATGCACGATTCATTATTTTTTTTCAATAATTCAAAAATTCACTTGCAACTAAAAAAAAACCCTTCCAGGAACATAAATGTTGCACATTACTGATTACAAATTAATTTTATATTACTTTATGTGATGTTCATAAAATCTCATTGTTTTATATTTTTGTAAAATTTCCTGAACTAATCAGATTACATAAAGTAGCGTTATCTTTAAACACAACTTAAGTGTAAAATGTGTTCATGCTCCTTATATAAACCAGAGCTTATGCCCAATTTTACGGAAATTTCAAACTTTTGCTTCATATTTTAATACTTTTAATAGATTAAATTGATATATCTGTAGCTCGATATATATTCTATATTTTTTTCAATTGACATTTTTGTTTTAAAATTTTATTTCTTTGTTCTGGAATTTTCCGAAGTAATACTATTTGAAACGGATATTTGTCTTCACTTTTGCATTCCAACTACAAATTTTGTCTCGTTTTTATTGATATCTCGTAGCTTAAAATTTTCCCCTATCAGCATTTGCATCTAGATAATGCGATGTTACTTTTATTCTTTCGTGAAAGGTTGAATGTCGTGTTTTTCTATTGTTTTCAAAAGTTTGGGGGTTAAAATTTTGCATATTTCTTTTATTTTGATGTAATCATTATAATGATTTGAGATGTGATAGGATTTAAGATCAAGTAAAAGATTATGAAATGTGCAGACTTTATAGTTTATTCACCCACATTTAAATGTCGGTATTCTTTTCCGTCATCTGATTCGACGTTTGTCAATTTTTCATAACTCAGTCAGCGTCGCGTCTTGTCTTCAGAATGAGGATCATTGAATCTTATTGCATCTATAAATAAGACTTTTCATAACTAAGATATGAAACACTCTTCAGTTCTATGGTGAGGCTTTTTCAGTTCAGCGTGAACACAAATGAATTTTATTTCATTTTTTGTTTCTGCATTAAATTTTCTTTTTTAGGAGAAATGAATGTATTTTCAATGGATAAACTGAATGAACACAAATGGAATAGGCTCTTAAAATAATACTGATTTTTTAATGCATTACTAAATCTGTTGCCAAAATTTGTTACCAGCTCCTCTCGGAAGGATGGTATGTCGATTTTGATGTTTGCTGACGGTATTTTGGCTATTGATACTCCAAGAAGGGTTTATTTCTTTATTTTTATTTTCTTTTTGAAACTGTAGCTCCGTGTCTTATTTCACGCGGATTTCTATTTCGACGGTCAGTCATCTTCCCTCCGAATCGCTCTGACTAGATCGAAAAAACCAGTGTATTTTGTCCACCAAAGACAACTAGTATATTTTAAAGTACCATATAGGTATTCAAAATTTACAGTTACGGACTTTTTTTTTTTTTTT
>JAPMOR010014340.1:0-38660 GCA_026543865.1 Argiope aurantia
TCTTGGATGCTATACCATGGGCAACGCTGTGCGGGTACTGTTATTGTATTTATATAAAAAGTGCTTGAGATATAAAAGAACACTATAAAATTATTATTAATTTCGATTCCGATAACGCTGCAATTTGCATTTTCGATAACGCTGAAATGTGCTCATGTTTGAATAGATCATGTCTATATATATAAAATTGGAAATCCATTTGTTTTCTTGTAAGTTTGAACCTTATACAATTCTACAGCCCTTGGCGGATTCGAGCGAAATTTGTTACACATGTTAGTTAGCATCTAGAAGGATTTTTTGTGATATTAAAAAGTTACTACAACCTTCTAAAGGAGGTGAAATGTTGACTGAAAGATTTTACATTATTCCGCCAAATACTTCTAATCAATCATAGCACACAAATTTTTACGGCATCTTAAAATTTGGAAAGTTAGATTTTCAGTCATATAAATGTCGGTACTTTTCCGTTAGCCGGGCACAAATGTCGCCAATTGTGAACCAAACGCAAGCCCAGTCGCCAAGCGAAGCGAATGACAAAACACGTGGCCGTAAGAAATTTGGCGGAAATCTACATTATTTAGCGATTTTCCGCTTGCGCCCGGCTAACGAAAAAGTACCTAAATTTCTTTTTTAAACTGCTATTTTCGTAATTTCAATCAATTTTTAATTTCTCCTACACTAAATATAGAGATAGTATTGTAATCGTCAAAAAATTCGGCATCGAGATTTTGACGAATCTCAGCGTTTCAAATCTTCTTGCATTTGCAAAACGCACTTTTTTACATTAAGTCAGTCTCTCTGTCTATATGTGAAAACAATAACTCGCAAGTTACATAGACGAAATGTGTTGATTCCTATCAAATTTTAAACGCAATGCATTCAATGCAAATTTGTGTGTTTGGCTGTTCAAATACAGATGAACTCGATAACTTCAAAATATAAGAGTTAGATTTTTAAAAAAAAATGCTGAATTCATCTAAATATAGATTAAATTTAGCATCTAAAATATAGATTCTTACCAAATTTTCATCCACATCTATCAAAGGGTTCGTCATCTCTCATTTATGTAAACGTAAGATTTAAAATTGAAATGAAATTCGGAATACGATTTTCTGACTGCAACTGCAATTCCATATGAAATTTTGATATCCATGTCAATATTTCAAAATAATATAAAAACAAAAATTAAAATCTGATCAAAACAAAAATATTTCATTTATGTAATAATTTAATGACGGGTTATCTAAATTTTGCAATTGCTAGAACTCTGCTGTAGAATAATTTTTAAACTTATTATTATAATCCTTCGTTAATTGAATTCGAATTCATTTTATCGCTTCCATCTTTACGGTCCAATCTTTAGAAATATCCAAAACAACTAATAGCCTCTCAACTTTTGAAAATAAAAAAAAAATACTGTCAGGCAGTTCTCTGTCTTTCAAGGCTTAAAAATTTGTCTTTCAGTTCACCTTGAATTATGCATAGAATAACAAACAAAATCCTAATCAGACCAAAATTAGCCAAAAGATCGTATTAATTTAAGGCTACAGAACATTCAAATGTTGTTGTTTTTTTGGTGAGGAGGGGCAGGAATGAAAAGATGAATTCCCTCATAAAAATAGCTAATCGAACCCACTTTAATCCTTTGTACTCGGAAAGGTAATTCGATGCATAATTATTTACCTAATACAAAGCTCTTGTTGCTCTGAAAAATAAATATATATAATTATTGAGTCGAATTTCTTTGAAAAATTAATCTACATCTTTTTACAATTATGTAGGTGTTTTTAACAATCAAAATTGAAAAATAAATAAATAAAGCATCAAAATGATGCACTGTCTTGAATGGTAAGCGAGAGGCACCATCCGAGTACAAAGGCTTAAATGAATTACGGTTGAAGATGCTAACACAAATTACCAGAAAATGACGCTTTATATTATACACCAAACGATCAAAATAGTAAGTACAAAGAAATTCTAGGGATGATTCCTTCCGCCATGAGTAGAAAGTAAGAGACCATGATAGCAACAAGCCTAACTACCCGGATGGTTAAAACTCCGTCCCTATTGCATAAATTTAGAATTCATGACAACCTTTATTGTTTCTCCTGTAACCAGAAAAAAATGGCATTGATTATATTTTCTTACACTTTTAAATAAATTCCAACTCATAAAAGAAACTAGAACAAGAAGCTAAATTAGAACAAACCTAATCTCAATATCAATCAATATAGCATTTTAAAATTCTTTGCTAAAGAGAAAGCTTAATTACTTTAACGTCCCATTTGAAAGCAACGCTAAAGCTATTTTGGGGCGGATCTCGTAATTTTGAATTCAAGTCAGATGACGAGGAAGGCACCTAAGCTGACACTCCCCCCCCCCTTTCAAAATTGCAGGTAGAACGTTTAGCCCACGAGGTTAGATTTAACTAGAACCAAGTCCGTACACACAGCGGACCTTTAGAAGAAGCGGTTAGAAGAGCCTTCCGGCTATATGGTCGAGACCTTAACAGCTTTTGCATTGCTAAAGGGATTATTGGGCCTTTTGCTAAACAGAAATCTCACACAGTAACCACATTACGAAAAAAGAATAATTAAGTACTTGAGACTAAAAAAAGAAATTATATTTGCTTTACCTGAAATTTTTAATCTTTTAGTTAATCATTTTATCTCAAAAACGCCACTAAGAACCTAGAAATTCCCATGTTTCTCTCACGTTCAGTATATAAACAAACTCAAATTTTCAGATGTATTCATCAAGCGTTAACACTAAAAAATGTTCTTTATGCGGAGGTTTGCGTTTAAATCTTTTATGAGTTGAATATACGAATTAGAAGAATATGTGTTTTTGCCTTTTTCCACACACACACACACACACATATATATATATATATATATATATATAGAGAGAGAGAGAGAGAGAGAGTTGAAGGCGAAACCGTGGATCTACCGATTAGTTTCTCATAAAATCATCATCATTATTATTACGTAGATGCTCTTGAAGAAATTTCGCTTACTGATTCAAATATTCATTTTGTGTACCTGTATATGCAGACAACTCCAGTTCAGAAAGTCAATCTCTATCTCTACAAATAATAACGATGTATGTCCATGATGACGATCAATTGCGAGGTCATCTAGCCTACGGCTGCCAAATTTGGAATTATCTATTGGAAGGTGAGAATATACATTTCGCTATTTTTAAAGCCATTTTGGTTGAACCGGAGTTTAACCCCCGGTAAAAGTGAATTTTAGTGTGCACCCAGCTGCGCCAACAATGCCAAGTCGCCAATAAAGATGGTGGACAAAATAAACAAATACTTCGATGGGACAGTTACGGTTACCATTTCCCGCCATATAATTAGGACTTTTTACTGATAAGTATTGTTGTTGTTGTTTTTTTCATACTGCCCGGTGCCTTCGGCATCTGTAGAAGGCACCAGGCAGAATTTTTTAACTTTAAAAAAATACATCCTACGGCTTCACTAGCAGCGGGAGAGGGAACCTAGTAGCTTCGCTAGCACATTGAACATAAAGACTGTGTGGATAACAGAAACAATACATAACCAAAAGAAAAGAACGGAGAAAGAAGCAATCAAACCATTCTCAATACAAAATTTTAAAAATCATCCTTTCCTAACTTCATCAACTCGTAAATATATATATCTATATGCATATTTAACTCACCCTTCATCCATTCTACAGGTTCGAAATACTCCCTACATAACAAATTATGAAGAGAACCAACCGTTAGAACACCAAAAGAATTGAATTGCGAAGAATTCCATTGCAGCTGTCTTTTAAAGTGAGAATGCAGACGATTTTTTTAAAGCGCATACTGACAATTAAAAATTGCAAAAGAATAAATATTTTCTGTTCGTATTCACATTAAAAAAAAGAAGAAAATAACTATTAATTATAATCTTAACTTACTTTATTTAATAAATTTTAATTATAATAAAGAACAAAATTAAAATCTTTAATCGATATTTTTAATTTAACATTTTTCATAATGTAATTGTAGTTTATGAACAACTCAACCATTGCAAAAAGTAGTAAACAAAACAGCATTAGGGTTGCTAGAAAAGCATTCCGATATTGGCGACAAACTCGGGTGCACACTAATCTTAACTTAATCCTAACCCCCTTCTTCGCCAAATTACGATAACGCGCCAAAGCTGGCAAACTTATTATCTTTCGCCTTTATTATGCGGTATGATTGGACATTGCTCCCTCGCTTTTCGCAAAACACGGCGCAAGACCGTTGTCGGCGAGTTGGCGATTTTTAAAAATTGCGCCAAGCAGGGTGTTAAACTCCAGTCGTACCGCAATTTTTTTTATTTTAATTAAAATTTTATCTTTTAAAAAATTAAATTTGTTTGGCTATTTCCACAATAACTTGTAAGAATATCATTATATCAAAATAAATTGGACAAAGATTTAAAATTTTAAAAAATGTCTTTTTAATGAAGAAAATTTAATACATGTGCAAATTTTTCTTGAATATTGGCAATTTTTAAAAAAAGATTTTCTGCCCTGTTTTTAACAATTTAAGCCGCTTTCATTTTCCCCATCAAATATTACATCCAGTAATTTCTTTTGAACGCTAAAGAAGAATTTAATTTAAATCTATGTAATTTACAAAATAATAAAAAAGTGAAGTTACAATATTGCGAAATGTAGAAAATAGATGAACCAAAGATTTACGTTTTTTATAGTGCTATGATGTCATTAGATTGATCACCATTAGAAAGATTCAGGTAGACGATAAACGTAGTTTTAGTAAAACAATTAAAATAATATAGCTTTAATGTCTGCCATTTTGAAGGAATCATATACAAGAAAGCATATCTAAATAATTTATATTGAAATTAAATATAAGCAAAACAAGTAATTGCCAAAGGCGACCAGTTGCAAATAAAACTATGCATATAGTTAATAAAAATCAACTCATGTAGTTCTGATGTAACCAGAAATTCATTCCAGTTATGGCACTGAACTCAAAACAGTAATTTAAAATTGTTACATCATCCTGAAATCATGAATTTGCAGTTTTCAAAAATAATGAATCATCCCAAAATGCATACACAAATATCCATACTTCACCAGTGTCAGATGAAGCATGACAGTAAAAATAGCATGTATCAAATCAATATATATGAGAATCAAATAACTGAAGCAATGTCTTGCAAATAATATCAAGTTACGAGTATGATAATAATATCAAGTTATTATTATATACAATAATATCAAGTTGCGAGTATGATAATAATAAGTTATTATTATATACAATAATATCAAGTTATGAAATTATATCAGTATAAGCTTTGATTTTGATAAAAAAAACTGCTAACTATATTATTCAATTGTATTGAGAGAATATTCAATATCAAAGCAATCTATGCTTTGACCAGTAGCATACAATATAGTGCAATATTAAATAATATTCACAATATTGTATAGAACAGTTTAATATTAAATAATATAATAAAATATCAATCACACAATATTGTGTAATATACTGAGTTTTCAGAAATGGATGACTAAAATTCCATTTCTGGCAAATGTGTTTCATCTTACCTGTATTTTCAATGAATTATTTACAAACTAATCAAATATAATTATTCAAACAAATGTCGTTATCAGGCCCTAACCAAGTATATTTCTCTATCCTTTAGATTAAGAAATTTGCCCTTCCACAATAATAAATGTATATTTTACATCAGAAATGAAATGTTACAAAATGTTCGCAAACCTGAACCAGTAATTTAAAATTTAAAAAAAAACCTAACTAATCAAAAACTTTTCAATTAAAATTTTGAACAGAGTAGTAATCATTAGATAGAGTAGTTCCTTAATATCCATTCGATGGTATTTCAGTTCTCAAAATTGTTGATATATGAAGATACAACAAAAGTTTTTTTAGAGACAGAAATGAAAATGGATTTTACGAATAATTTTTCTCAACATAATACAGCTTGTTTGAAGAAATAGGTAAATTTTATTTATATAAAATTACATATAAAATCTACAAATGAACATAAAATAAAATTGCAGTTCCAGAAAAAATTTTGTATATTGTAAAGAAATTTCAAAAATTTCTAAATAACCTTTTGCAATTGTAAAAACAAAAATGGAATGTACTACAGATACATTTACTGCACATGAACTAAAATACATATTCATTGAAAAAGAATTTTAAAAATATTTTATAGGACTAGTTAAAACAAAATGAACACCCAGTCATTCATGACACATCAATAATTTCGAACAAAATGAATCACTTTTATCTCTCACTTTTACAGATAACAGAAGGCTCAAGCATAGGTAATAAATATTTAGGTTATAAATAATTATTTTGTATAAATTTGTAACTTCAAAGAAAATTAATAAATTTTAGTGTCTTTAAAATATAGTTCATACATCACAACCTAAGAGAAATGTTACAATGAATTATAAATAGCAAAGCATCCAATTCCTTCTCTTTTTAATTTTCAAATATTTATTAATTCAAAAAATAACATATTGGTGATCTAAAATTCTTGTAATTAGAACAGTATAGCATGCCAAAAAAAAAAATAATAATAATAATAATTTTGTATCCAAATGTGAAGTTTTTTTATTATAAAATATTGTTATATTAACAAGTGCACATAAAAAAAATCATCATCAAGTATTATTGATGAATAAAAGATACATCAAATAAACTATATTCAGATAAAATTTTACCTGAGTGTGGTTTATTAAAAAAATTCTTTTTTAAACCATCTCCTCAAAAGACAAAAATATAAAAGAATTTGCAAACTGAATTTTAAGTCAAATTCAAATCCCTCCAACCACAGATTAGAAATTAAAAATAATAATTCTAGAGAAAGAAAGAATTTCTAAAAGAAAAATTCAACATTCTTTTTAATCTAAAAAAATTTCTCATATATGAAATGAATTTTTAAAAGAATATAATCATTCACATTTTAAATATCTACATTAAAACAATCGATTTTATAATAACATATAATAAAAGATTAGTGAAATTTTGCAAATAAAGTCACATTAAAATAATCTATATTTAATAAAATACATAAATAAATATAAGAATGTTTACTAATTAGAAAAAACTGGGTGTTAAATGGTACAATTGTTTTTTTTTTTTTTTTTTTTTTTTTTTACTTTTAGCATTTTCTATAATGCATAAATATAGAAAACTAATTACAATAATTCACAGGTTAAAATAATAAAAGCAATACAAAATTTAAATTATAAAATAGTATCATGAAATTTTTTTCATGCTCAACTAACAAAGAGGAAAACATACCCAACTCTGAAAAAGCTATATGCACATCAAATATATTATTTAAAAACTTTTACATAACGAAAATGGGCTGAGAAAGATGGAGACATTAAATATAAATGGAATAAAACAAGGTACAACCAAAATAAAGTCAAAATATCACAAATATTAAACCCATCCCACAGCCTACCTTTAATTAATATTGGATAACAATTCATCATCATAATATTATAACAATTTTAACAATAATATCGATGCTTTCAATTTTATATTTCTAACTATTTACTAAATACTATATACATTTGTATTTATAAAGAACAAATGTAAAAATCAAAATGCATTTCATTTAGAGAAAATTTCCTCTATATCAAAGAAAACAAAAGGACGGATATTAAATCACAAAAGAAGGGAAAAAAAAAAATGGACGTCTAACAAAAGAAAAAAAAAATGAAACAAAACTCTTCATTAAGCACCATGTTAAACTGAGACTTTGAGATTCAAATACTATATATTAAAAGTAGTAACTTTAGAATGTTATAAAATAATTAGGAGTAGTAGTAGAGAGAATTTAAATTGCAAGTATTTTATTAAAAAATGCATGTTAATATACATTTTCCCTTTTTTAACAGTAAAATTGTTGAAGAGTGATGATTTTGATAGATATAATTCTAATGATAAAGATTTCGATGTGGCATATATACAAATATGATATGATTGAGATTCAAAAATTTAAGGATGACTGTAAATTATACAAAATGTAACGCAATGAAAATATAAATGCAAATAAAACTATATTATAAAATTTCAGATCATTCTATCACCGGAATAGTAAAGTTCCCTATTATATATAAACTGTAACATATATCATTTTTTGTTTTTGTTTTTCAAATCTCCTAGGAAGATTTGAAACCCACAGTGCATTATAATATTTTATATTTTTTTATAAATATGATCTATAATACACTAGAAATTAGTAAAATTATTATAAAACAATAATTAAAATATAAATCTAATATATTATCAAATTATTTACAAAATATTAAAGATCTTAAACTAAGTTTTTAGCCAGTTTTTTGCCATGAATAGCTTACTTTGGCCAAGTACAGATTCTCAACTAAATGCAATAGTTATTTGACAGTGACAAAGAATGCACAAGCAGTAAAGCAAAAACAAGACAAAATGAAATTTAAATAAAAATCATGATAAATTTCATTACTAAAAAAAAAAAAATCCAAAAAATTCCCCAAAACAAAAATAAATATACATTCTGATATTAAAAAAAATTTTTTTAATAAATATCATAACTTTATGAAATTATTAAAGAAATGTTTTGATTAGTAGAAGAAATTTAAAATGTTCATATCTAACATTTCAATAAATTACATTACTTTGAGATTTACCTACTCTTGGAAAAGTAACGAAACAGAAAACTATGGATGATGGCAGTGTAAAAATATTCATTATATCATCTGATATTAGAAAAATGTAAAACTCCATGAAAAATGAGAGAATGCACACTAAGTATTGCAAAATAATATTGAAATCAAGTCAAAAGAATGTATGGTTATGAAAAATATTATCCTGAAATAAAGTGCAGAAAAATAAACAAAATATTTTCCTTTAGACCAGTGCACACTACATACATTTATCTTCACCCTCGCGATATTGACTATGAACACATACAATCAATATCACAATAATTTACAGATATAGAGGATCTGTAATCCCTTAACCCATTTTATAACACGATTTGTTGAGCAAGGCAATAACATGACCCATAAAGGGACATACAATATTATCTTCCTATTGTACTTCATTGTTATGTTTCTTAGCTTTCAGTCCTAAAAACATTTTTCATATAAACCATTCTTCTTTCTTGGGCACACCATGGCCAGTTTTACCCAACCGCACAGCAGTATCAGCATCTGGAGCATCTTTTGCACCAGTATCTTCATGAGTTTTATATTCACCCTTGTGTCTGGACATGTAACGCCCAATCAAAACCGCCATCAAGATCAAGGCGATAAAAATTAATGCTAATATACCTGGAATTAAACATTCCAATATTATTGCACCCAATCATTAAGAACAGAAGTCTATTTTCTAAATAAAAGTGATCAATTTTATTCAAACACATATATACAAATTTCTAAGCTCATTAAGTTTTTATTTAAAATATTGATATTAGGAAGTACTTAATGAAATCTTAAGGGCTTAAAACATTAAGAATAAAAATTTGTATTATTAAAAAAAATCTATTTAAAGCTTCCCAAAAAATAATAGTCATATTCAAATTTTAACTTATTTATTATGATTTGCTAAATAATTATATCAGTTTTCATTCTATCTACAGTTCACTGATTATTTGCTGCTTATTTTTTGTACACTTATAATTGTGAAAAAAAATGAAATGAGAAATCCAATGAAAATGAAAGTAGAAAAGAGAGGATTTGTCATAAAAAAGTTTTTAATTGTGGCTATGAATTACTGACACAAACATATTAATTTGTATCAGTAGTTCATTACTCAAGTATTTTTTGTGTTAGTGTGTTGCTTTCAATTAAATTTTACAGACAAAAATATTTTTCCCTTCAATGCACCCTTGAGCTTTTATTTATTATAAAAAGGGCACACATACAATAATTGCATAAAAAATTATATTAAAATCAAAGATTAATTTATTAACAAGATTTAAACACACTGTAAGTTATAACACATTTGCATAAGTGTAATATTTAATACAAATATATCTAACATTTCACAGGCTTGGAACACAAAGAATTAAACTTTATAAAATTATGAATTGTGCTAAACATAAGCAATGAGAAGCAAAATAAATATGATTAAATGAATATATTTATAATAATAAATAAATATTTTAAATGAATAAATTTAAACAAATAATGCTGAAGAATTATTAGATAAAAAATTAATGGCCTAAAAAATGATAAAAATTTAATCTGAAAAATGCTGAAATCTGTATTTCTGCAGAATTGTGTCCCATCTTATACCCATAATTTTTACAAATGCAAAGAAACACACACACTAAAAGACTGACTAAAATATATGAAAAATGCAGTTGGAAAAAAAAAGGCATGTATTTAATTAAGTACCAGCTTTTTTTATTATTATTTATTCTCTTACCAATAGTTCAAGAAGTAAGTGATTTAATGTTTTTTAAAGTCTAAAAATTTTTAAAATAAACAAGAAAAACAAAACATTAAGCTTCCAAAGATAAAAGTTCTTTGTAGAAATTTTTTAACTATTTATTAGAATTAATAATTTTTAAAAGAACCAATAAAATGCAATTGAAAAAGTCAAACTGATACATTAAAATAAAACCATGAAAAAAAAACTTATAAGAATCATAATTAAACATATGAATACAAGAGATTAAAGTGTCATGGTTACCTCCTAATATGGCAGAATCATCTCCACCAGCTGTATAAGCCTCAATGCTGACTCCAGGTGGCAATGTTGGAGGTGGACGAGTCTGCCTAATTTCTGGAGGATGAGTAACTGGCTCAATACCACAATCATCTTCTCGTATGTCCTCTGGAACAGCCCAGACATTTGACCGCCGGCTTTCTTGAAACAATCTTCGCAGAGGAAAGTGGTCATCAAACTGAACACGAGAAATACAACCACTGAAACCTTCTCCAGTTCCCATAGATTCTAAAAACAACAGAATACGAAATTGTGCAAATTATATTTCAGAAATAAATAAATAATGTCATAATTGAAAATCATACTTTATATCAGGGAGAGAGACATAAAAAAAATAATATTTTCTACAGATCTATTTTGTTACAGTATTTTTGGCATTATATATAATATTTTAATAATGCAAATGCGATTGGCCATTATGAAAACTAATAATGAAAAAAAAAAAAAAAAACTACACAATTTAGCTCTTTCTCAATTTACATAAAATAATATAAATTATACAATATTTTTACGTTGAGCGCAAAAATAACATCCATTTTTCTGTATCTCATAAGAAATTAATTAATAACAGTCATCATTTTAATAAAATTTGCTCCAAAGAAAAAAAAATACCTGAAAAATCAAAAATATATATATATATATATTAAATTTAGATACATAACCAAAAAGAAATTTGTTTATAAAAATTAAGCAAATTTATTTTAATTTTTGACAAATAATATGTTTGTAATTCTCAAAATTTGAAACTGGTTTAATATCACTTTATTATTTCCAACAGTAATCATTCATCATATACACATCCCAGTGTAAACTTCATATCATTTTTATATGCAATGAATAACTTAGTGAAATCTTTTACTTGTTCCTCATTCAGTGTAGCAAGACTTTTAGGAGAATATTAAAGATGGCAATGCAACAAACATATTTTTAAATCATTGCAGTCCTTTCCCTTTCTTAATATATTTTTTATCTTTAAAGTTTTGCAGCAGTCCCCCCCCCCCCCCCTCTATCCCTATACAATTAGGATCCTTGATAATTCCCATGCAATTCTAAATGACATTATTGAAACTAATCCATGCATTTTTTCCCCCCTCAACTTATTCTTACCTTAAATTTTTATATTTTGATAACTGTGTTATATCTAAACCTACAAACAAAACTTCTTAGATTTTAACTCCTAATAATTACGAAAAGGCATCCATTAAATAGCAGAAGCAATCATTACTTTTATCCAAACATTAACAAATTGTTCTATCAACCTTAACATTATGTGCAAGAATATAAGGAAACCTTTAGATTTTCAAAATTTGGCTGAATTATCTTTTAGATCCTGTAATTAAATTTTTCATTTTAGGTCATTATTTCTATATCCAGTGTTAGTCTTCAGAACTACTTTTCTCATTTGCATAAGGATCAAGGTATTTTTGGGGTAGTAACTCTGCTGACCTAAGAGCTTGGTAAAGAAAAGAAAATATATACAACTTTACCAGTTAAATTTTTATTTCAATTCAGAGAAAAAACAAATCCTTCAAACTCTTATAAAGTTTTTATACGATTCCTTCATTGAAAGAACAGCATGAAGTAAAAAAAAAAAAAAAACATTACCATTATAAAGTTATATATATTTTTAGAAGAATCAATAAGACGTCTCCACTGAGATAGATCATCATCAGAGAAGAAAAAAGGAATAGGCAACAAATTCAGGGATATCTGAAATTCTTTGAGATTCTTGAGAAAAATTATTTATGACAATTTATATTAGGAAAAAACATTTATTTATTAGAAATTAATTTTAAATTCCAATTTCAATGTATTTATTTTGGTAATGTCTCATATTACTTTTATTATCCTCCTTTTTTTTTAATCTGTAAAAAACTGCAAATGATGAGGAAAAGAATATTTTTGTTATCAATTTGTCTAATAAACTAAAAAACAGTTAAACTCTACAAATTCCGATTCATACTGGCCAGAGTATAGCTTTCTTCATTGATTTGTATTATGCATCGTCAAATTATCTTTTCTCGAAATCAATTAAAGTAGTAAAAAAAAAAGTAAAAGTTAAGATTGGGAAGAAAAAAAAAAAAAGAAAGAAAGAAAAGAAAAGGAAACAACTTATTAAACAATGTTAATTTTCTACAAAGATTTTGTGATCTGATAGATCATTCAACACATAAGCGTTGTTATTTAAAGAGCCTAAATTTCTAAACATTAAATGATGATAAAAAGAAGAAACTTACCATTTCTTCCAACATATATGCTTTTTAATCGATTAAACTGAGCATCAGCTTTTTCATCTATCTTAAATGTATGTATAATAGGTTCATAATTGTCAACCTGCAAAAATCAGGAAAAACAATTGCTAGAAATTCAATACAAAGCATTTAATGTTGTTCAGGAGTAACAAAATTTTGAAATAACAAAATGCTTACATAAATTGTCACTGTAGCTCCTTTGTCACTTCTAAGAATTCGTAAATCATGATGTTGTCCCAAAGCAAAATTCTCATTTTTTATGATTATTTCTTGTCTTTCAAAGCCAAAATCAAATACTAAACGAAGATGGCCTAAAATAAATAATTTTATTAAAAATTTTAGGGAAGTTCCACAGTATGTAGTTCAAAATATCCAATACTTCAATACTATACTTATTTTAATCAAAAACATTTAAAATTGAAACAAAACAAGTCTTTTTAAAATTTACTACTATCAAATTATAGCACTGGCAAGAATACATCAGCAAAAGAAAATGTCTGCATTTCAAAAATAGATTAGAAATTTATCAAAAAATTATTGGTATATAAATAATACATTTTTTATAAGATAATTATTATTATATGTGCAGTAATTTCTGCACAGTAATACACAATACATTTATAATAACAAATTTGTTAAGATAAAGCACTAAAATTTTTATCTTAATTTGCATTAACATCTTAAATACACATCCAAAAAAATTTTCTATTAGCTCTATTTTTTAGTAGTCATTAGAAAAATTTATGTACCTTTTACAAATCCTTAGAAATTTTCAAAATTATTTGTAGCAAACAGTTTAAAAACTATATTTAATATTTATAATTAAAATGAAATTAAAATATGTTATATTTACCACTAGTGGACATCATTAAATTCAAATATTCTTCACTATACGATGATATTCCAACTATCATTCCAGTTTTATCTGTTGTAGTGAAACCTACTCGAATGTATTCCTCCAAAGTTGAAATAGAATTTTCAAAATTATACCGAATATAGCTGTCAGAACGCAGATTCACTCCAATTTCTATAAGAAATATAAATACATATTGAAAAATTGGCAATGCACAGTAATTTTTGCAATAGAAAATAAGTGACAAATAATATAAAAAGTACATCTAATTACATATTTATATATATATTATATAAATATATAAATCCTCAACAGAGAAGGAAAAATTGTGTAATAATATGAACAAAATCTTACCATCAGCACAAATAGGACCTTTAAATCCTGTCCATTGACAATCACAAACATAGCTTGAATACCCTTCAATGCATGTACCATTATTTAAGCATGGGCTACTCTGGCATTTACCAACACATCCATTTGCAATACCATATGGATAATCCACAGCTAAACGCTGCAGATCTACAACAGCACCATTTAACATAAGTGCTCGCATACAACCCACAAAGCCTTCTCTATATTCAACAGTTGCACCTATATGGGGGCAAAAAATCATTATTTAACAGAAACCAAACAAAATTTACTTCATAACTAAATTCTTATTTTAAATATTAAAGTAAAATAATATAATCTTACAGAATTTAGCTAATTTTTTATTGTATATATAAACAACTTAATAATATTCAATTTTAAAAGTAAGTTTTGCTGATATGTGCTAATCTGATTAGTGTTTCCTGAAATCAACATGTAGATCCCATTCAACAAGTCTACAACCTTATATACATGTTCTTAGTTAATTGTTAATTAGTTGCACATATAATATATAAAAAAAACTATTTGAGTTTCATCCTGTGAAACTAAATCAAATATGCATTAAATATGAGAATTCAAAATAATAATAATAATAATAATAAAACTAGAGCTTAATGATCAAAACAATGAATCCTGTCATTTTTTTTAAATACCAATTAATACAATAAAATAACTTTATAAATAAAAAATTTGAATTAAACTATATATTCTGTTTATATTAAACACTTAAACAAGAAAAATAATGAAGACATAATAATTTCACAAGTTTCATTTGTTTTAAGCCACATACATATAGGAATTTCCAATTAAATTGAGGAAAAATTAATCTGTAAATTAATTTAGCAAATCATCAATCAGACTGCAAATAAAACACACACACACCCTAAAATAAAATATACAGACTTTCTAAAAACTTATAGAAATTTTTAAAAGAAACTGTATAAGAAAATGCTGCCAAAATTTAAACCATTCATTTCAGTTCATATCATCATCAACTCAAATATAAAATATATTTAAATACATATAAAAAGAAGTTTTTAAGAATTCCCATAAAAGTCTAAAATATTTATAGTTTCTTTATACTTAAAATGAAAAATGAAACTAAAAATGAAATTACTACAATTAATTTTTTTAAACAGTATAAATTTTCACTCGTATTTTAGACATAAAAAAAAGATCATTTTATAAGCATCATCAAATTCCATTCAACATAAAATAAAAATGTTGATAATAATTACCTATTACAAGTTTGCTAGTGAGATACAAAGCTCGAACAGGTCCTGTTCTTTCCTTTATCTCACCACTTAAGCTCCCATCAACCACGACACGAGCCTCTTTCCTGTTACGTTCAACCAAAACAGAATGCCAGTTATTGTCATTCAGCTTGTAAGAAGTTTCAACACTTACTCCAAGAGGACCATTGCCTGCATGATACTGAAACTGTATTTGATCTCCTTCTGCAAAATGCAAAACACACCAATATTAGTTATAAATAAACAAGCAGCCATGTTCAATTTATCAATCATTAAATTAATAAATATAGGAAGAAAATTTTGTAAGTTAAATAATACCTTTTTAAAGAAATATATTTTTGTTTAAATATCCTAAAGACTAAGTAGACAGTACTTTTCATAAATAACAATTCAGAATTTGGGAAATACTTTCTTCCCTTTAATATGCATTTAAGAAATGATATACACTTTTTGAAAGAAGAAAAATAAAAATCCCTAAAGTGATTTCTTCCCAAATATTTTTTTTTTCTCCTCAACTGCAACATATACACCAAAAAATACCAAAAGGAAGCATTTTTAACAAATAAAAAGCAAAATTGCAATGAATGATTATTTAAAGCAATGTATATAATGTTGTAAATAGATATAAAATATATCTGATATTTTATAAATTCTTAATTATAGCATTAAAATGTCTTACTTGTCAAGAAAAAGTAAACTTGAATACAAATCTAATCTTGAATATATATATAGAATTTTACTCTAATTACTTACCTACAAGCATTATTTTGATGTAATCAGTTGGACCTCTACTGCTAACTAAAACTCCATTTTCAGCAGTAGTCTTGAACTGGAAATATATATCACCAGAATGACCCATGTCAAAAGTAGGAAGATCAATGGTTGCATCTTCATAGTAGAAAGTAACTGTGTTATCAAAAAGGGCTGAAAAAAAGAAAAGTATCATCAGATAGGCAGGATTTCAGAAAAAACAAGAACTTTATTTTGATTTATCGTCATGATATATTTCCACATCACAGACTTCCAAATAAAGATTTTTTACAACATAAATAAAAATCGAGTTTAAAATGCATTTTTAAAATTATTTTATTTATGTTGCAGGTAAAATAAATTAATACTTAAAATTGTAACTAAAAATAAACAACTTAAAAAATTAGACATTTAAAGACTTGAATAATTTTTTTTTTAATTTTACAAAAGAACATATAACATCGTAAAAAGCAACAAGGGTGACTATAGAGTATTTAATTCTTATTCTTAAGACATTTTGAGAAGAATGCTCAATATAAAATCACTATCGATTCCTAACTGAACAAACATATGTAATTAGGAATCATTTTAAACAATTTTATATTCTTCTACCGGACACTTTCTCAATTATATTTGCAATGCAAGCCAATTACAAACGGTTGCACAACAAAATGCTAATAAAGTATTAATGAAATTTGAAAAGCAGAACACCAAAAATTTTTCTGCCATATATTTTGGAAATAATTACATTCTAAAATAAGCATTTCCAAGTTGGTACCTTACTGGAAGATTAAAAAAAAAAAGACATATTTACAAATGTGATAATATTTCAAAACTTTTATTTATAAATACTACATTCATTTGTAATTAGGTTTGTTGTACTTCCAAAAATGAGAAATCGATACTTAAAATCGACTTGATGATACTTTTTTTGACTTGATCTGTACTTTTTCAATTTATAATCATTCAATTACAAAAATGTAAATAAATAACAAAAAATCAGGACAGAGATGCAAAGTAATTCCAGAGAGAAATGATAGACATGGATAAATCAAAAATCATACATAAATAACTAAACAAATTAACAAAGAAATTAAATATGATCAAATCAAAATATTATAATTAATGAATACATTTAAATATCCTCCTTTGAAATTGAAAATGTTTAAAAAGCAATCAATAAAACAAACTGATTTAAAAAAACAAGACTATACTCAGTTTATGAACTTTTTAATCAATTAAAGATGACAGTTAATATCAAACAATTTCTATTTTAAATGAAATATCAACATTTTACTAAATCTACTAACTTTTATTATTTAATGAAAGAAAAACATTTTTAATTAGAATTAATCAGAATTAACCCATTTATTACAGACAAATGAAAAATTCAAAGATTCTATAATGAAGTTTTTAAGGATGGCATAGCAGGGTGCTTACCCTGCTTTTTAAAAAATTCAGTTTGTAATTTCACTCCGATCAAGTCACATGTAAGTTATGACGGGAATGAAGTGGCGGACAAATTAGCAAAAACAGCGGCTAGTGCTAATCAAGATCGGAATGTAATGGAGCTTCCAAGATGGCAAAAGGAATGGAAAGAAGGCGAAACCGTCTGGTCCACATTCAAATAATACCAAAAGTTTCTCTCTATGCGGCCAGCTGGAACAGAGCAGATGTCCTTTTTTTCACTGGACACGGCCCATTCCCTACACATGTTCCATCTGGCCAACTCTCCTTGCTGTAGTTGCGAGGAGATAGGATCCCCAATTCACTATGCCATCGAATGCTTATTGACTCTCTCATGGCACATGAGAAAGCCAGAAACGAGGAAGGATGGTACAGGAGAGTTGCATCGAATACCCTTTCATGCTGCAAGATCCACTCCATAGTAAACCGTATTCATAAATACCAAGGCCTCTCCAAGACTACACAATGGCCGAGACCAAAATGGCACTTGTCAAAATCAGCCGAAATTATAACTTCAAAAGTCCCTCAAAGAGCAGTTTTCACGAAAGAAATCAAAACCACAGGATCCAGATGGACGCTACAGATTTCTGATTCTGCAGTGATTGTTTATATGCTTATACATGTCATACAGAAGTTCTCAATGTAATTTATCAATTTTTTTTTTCCTTTTCAATTAGTAATCTCATTTTCCTGTAAGTTTAACCCATAGTCACCATTTGTTTAAGTATTCTTGTCCCCTCCATCCAGTTATTACTTCACCAAAAAATTGAATACAGTTGTGTAGGATTTGACACCGACGAGATTCTTTCTGAAGATCCCTGGATGGTTTGTCATATCTTTCTTTTAACAATTTTTCTTTCCCCCCCCCCCCTTCCATCTTGTGTTATTCAACTAGTTAGATAACTTAGTGTTATAGGCAGCGGCGGCACAGGATGGCATCATGTTATGTAATTTCACTCCAAAGCCCTTAGAATTGTTTCACTTATTAGCAATAGAATTATACAATATACATGGTGTAATGGCATTGGAAGAGAGCAAAATGATCAGCAGAATTAAAGAAATTATTTAAACTAGGTGAGTAAAATACTGATTGTTAAAGATACAATAAAAGGTACCAACTTAAGTATTATAATTATATAAGCACATAATATTAGAAAGTACATAAAATTCAGTAGGAAATACATAAAATTCAGTAGGAACTTTACTATAAACTGTTAAGTAAAGTGTTAATATAAAAAGCATTCCAATATATTTCAATTAGTAATCAAGTCAAAATTAATAACTTATTTTTAAACAAAGAAAAAATATTTTCTTGTAAAAAGTAATTATCTTAAATTAACACAGCTTTGAACTTTTATTTTGGATCAGATATACAAAAGAGTAACAATAAAAATAAATTTACATTCCATACAAAAATAAAAATATAAACACCAAAATGCCAGGTACTTACTATCTCCTTCACAGATTAGGGGTCCTAAATAGTAACGACCCTTTTTATCATCTAAAGTTGTTCCAGTGTCACCAATACGTAGTTGTCTTACTGGCAAAAACTCTTTTTGAGTTAAATCTCCCTCATCAGATAACCATCCATCCTTGTCATAGCCTTCTGAATCACAATTGCACCATTTTGTTGGATCTTTGCAAGTTCCATACAGTCCACAATTGCATTTTCTTGAACCAGGTAAAGATCCACCCCAATAATCCATTTGTCTGTTATTTCGACTTACCCACCAAGAAAAAGGTTCAAAAGGAGCAGGTTCAGAAGCTGGAAAAAAACAAATTGGATTAAGAAACATTTTCGAAATTGCATGCATGTTCACAGGATATAGGTAAAAATAAACACCTGAAATTAAAAGGGGGAAAATCAGATATTTATAATAAAAAATTTTTATTTAAAAATGTTTATTTTTATATCTGTGCACAGATTCAAGTAATTTTTCACATATAAGCACATCCAACTAGATAAAACACATAAAATTTAACTCTACTTTAATTTTCAATACAATTGAAATTTTCAACAAAAAATCTGCATGAAAATTTCAGAAAAACAATTCATTTATTGGAGAAGGGGAATCTAAAATAAGAAACTTGGATATATAAAGTAGGTTGTTTGATACATAAAACATGTGAAAAATGACAACAGTTATAATTAATCAAGCAAAAGTAGTTAAAGACAAAAATTGAACAAATTTACATTAATTTGCCTCACCTGGAGAATTGAAAAGCCTTGTTTTATAACATTCATAACGCAAGTTCTGCCGACAGCTATAAGATCGATTGACAAGCTGGATAATTTGTTCCATTTCAGCATTATAGATGATGTTCTGAATAAAACTTCCAGGTTTACTAAAACCTTTAACATCTGTAGGTCTCTCATTCTTGTGATGCAAAATTGTAACTGCAGCACCCTCAACTATAATTAATTTTAAAAAGTATGAATTAAGAATTCACTGAAATTTATTACTAACTATGCCTTTTTAAAAATAAATACTTTATTTAGAAAATTTATTTAAAATCATGAAATGTTTAGCAATAAATTAAGCAAATAGATTAATTTTTAGGAATTTCAATAATAAAAGAAAACATTTCAAAAAGAAATAACAATCTTTAGCTGCACACAATGATACAAGACAGGTGCACAAGATTGTAAAGATGATTAAAAATTACATATTTAAGAACTACAAAGAAATGCATAAATATTTAAAACAATTCTTGAATTTATCTTATAATCAGGCAGAATAATAATTTTAAAGAATATTTCTTTAGCTTTTCTTGCAACAAATTTATTTTTGTTGTGCATTTTTTTTTCTTAATAGATATCATTTAAAATTCCAGTAATTTTTAAATGTTGCTTTATTATCATTCCTTATATATGATATAATTATTTTCCATTTTTATTGTTGTTTTCATTTTATAGAGAAGAAATGGGAAAGCAAAGGATGCTTTACCAATTGTTTTTAAAAAAAAACTCTTTCAAAATACATATAGAAAATCTTAAAAACTACCATGATTTAATTAACAATTTTTACAATGTAATTCATTAATTTTTTCTTTGTACAAGCCAAAGAATTTATGGAAAACATTTAGTAGATCAGGAATTTTCAATTCTTTGTTAGCAAAAATACTATTTTATCTTAAAATCTTCATTAAAATTTTTAAAAAATGAATTTAAAAAATATTTTTTAAACTTTAATTTATATAAGTGTATCTGATTAAAGAAATATGGAGTAAGGAAAAAAAAACTGTATGCTAATGGAGATCATAATTCTTTTATCACACACATGAATAATTAGAAAAAAATATTCAGTTGATTAACTAATTTGATAAATGAGTACACAGAATTACATTTTAATACATTTATACCATATACAGTTCAAGAAAATGTAATGATTTCTAGTTTTGATCACTAGAAGAAACTTCTAATTAAATTTTTAAATAGTCAAAAATTATTTTAAAAAATACACTCACATGGATATTCGCATGTAACAGGAAACGAATCTAGAGGTCCACTTCCATCTATATCAATGTTGATATCTACTCTTCTAGTTCTAGGATGTGATAATTTGTAAGCTTCACAGGATAAAGAATTTACAGCTGCAAATAAAGCAATAATGATTTTATTGTAACACAAAAATACTTCGTATTATTTAGGAATATTTATTAATAGAATAGAAAAATAACTTACGGATATGGCAAACAGCTCCAGAATAACCAGTTCCATCACAATCGCATTTAAATTCTTCCCAATTTTGTTTGCATATTCCACCATGTTCACAAGGATTTGGATTACATCTTTAAAGAGGAAAAGCAAATATTTCAGTTTTATGCCAAAGTTTATAACAGCTATATTTTTTAATTGTGATTTGTTAAATTAGTGCACAGACAACTTAAAAAAATAAATATTCCATTCCAAAAATTACATTACATTTTCAAATTGAATAATTGTTAACATTACTAATCAATAAAATTATATGATGTAAAATGGAAAGTTTAGATTATCATCTAATACAACATTAAATACATATATAATGTTAATTTCAGAAAGTTAATTATTTGTAAAATGGAAATAAATTTTAAAATTTTCAAATAGATTAAGTGTTTCAATACATACAATTAAATTTTATTAGATATAAAAATGCAGAATGAATAATTACCTATCAGTCATTTGGCAGGCATCAAAAACCACTCCTTCAGAAGAATAACGATGACTTGGCAAGGAAGTAACTCTAATATAATGACCTTCAATATGAATGTACCTCATGCACCCAATAAAGCCTTTAGTTCCATAAAGACCACCTAAAATACCCATTTAAATATTTCAAATAAAATAGTTTCATGTCATCGTAATATGTAAAAGCCTAATCTAGTAACAAATAATAATATTAATTACACTAATTCTTTACATATATTGTGGTTGTCCCCTACTCTTTTTCCTCTGTCACATTATAAATTGTTTTTCTTATATTCAGTAGCATTTATTATAATATATTCAAGCAATTGTGTTGCTGAATATTATATAAAAGGTGATCATTGAATAATGTTACAAATACCTCATTTAATCATTTATTATATATATTTTTCAAATGAAAAGAAATTAACAATTAAAGCAATAGGGAAAAAATTACATCACTCCAAAACTCGCATAGAAAAAAAAATGCTATTTTTTTTTTTTTTAAATCACCACAAATGATCTGACCATTATTACTTCCTTTATAACCAATTCAACTGCACTTCAAAATTCATTTTAATAACTTAAATATAGATTTCAATCAGAATCAAATGGCAAAATTCTTAGGATAAACCTATTTGGGTTAATTCATTAAAATCTCAAAAATTTTTAAGCAAACTATTTTCTTAAAAATACTTAAATAACATTAACACTTTATTATTCTCTTAATTATTTCTTGAAATTTCTTGGAGTGAGTGATATAATGAAGCAGTTTTATATTTGTAATACTTCGGGAATAAAAAATGCTTAGTCTGACAGTGATGACATAGAACTTAACAACTTTTCTGTTAATGCTGATAGATAACTGATTCATCTCTTGTCAAGTAATTAAAAATGATTTTAGAGCATCTCAGAATTTCACATGAAGAAAAAATTAATTTAAATGGATAAGTTTGCCTTGGTGACATCTTTCCTGTAAATATCTCATCAAAATCTATTCACACAATTTTAGCTCGCTTTTACATTTGCAAACTTAATATCATAAAATAATAAAAAAACGGTAATACCTCCAACCAAATATTCATCCCCTGTCAGCATTGAAAATTGTTTTGTAGTTATACTTGGTACTTCATCAACATGAAGTTCAATATGATTCTTCTCAAGAATAAGCATAATTCTATGCCATAATCCATCAGTTAGATACCCTAGATGGAAAAAGATTATTAGTTTATGAAAACGGATAATCCTTAAACAAATTATTTATTAAATAAATACTTACTGTCGGAAGCTTGAGTTGCAACTGCAGGAGTATTTTGTCCTTGCAGTTCAATTTTAATTTTGCCTTTTTCAAGATACACCTAAACAAGAGATAAAACATTATTATTAAAAAAATCGAATTAAAATTTTTTAAATTCCAATTTTAAAAAATGGTATAAATTATAATAGAATTTTTTTTCCCCCTCAGAACGTAAAAACAGTTATAAAATGTTAAATGTTATGCTGATACATTACCAGAACATGCGTTATGTAGAAAATAAAATTCCGATTGTTTTTAAAAAGATTAAATCTTAAAGATGTAATGAAATCAATAATTAGATTAATAAACAGTTTTTTTTTCTGATATAAATAAAATTTTATTAAAAATTTTTTGAACTATATCTGAAAAATGGAAATACAATTACAGAAAAGAAGTAAATGAAAAAATGTTCTTCCTTAAAGAAAACTCTTTAAGGACAATTTACAATTATTTAGTTTAAACACTAAATGTTTACATGGGTAACCCAAAAAAATATACATTCTTAAATTTAAATTTCATATTATATCAAGAAAACTGGCTTGATTAGTATCATGAAGTTGATAGTACTCAAAAATGAAATCAATTAGGATACTGGTGCATTAATAGAGCAAATCAACAAATACAACTGTTATCAAATTCAAAATTTTTTTCAAAAAAAAAAACCATTGTTCAATACTAAAAAAAAACAAATATATTAAAACATTGCTTTAAGCAATTCTGAAAAATATATAGCATAATTAAAATCTCCTCACAAAGATATTTGTTCAGTAAATAAAGGATTATCTTGTATGATGGAGTCACCACTGCACTGCATAAGGATGAACAAACAAATGAATAATGTCATCTTATATAACCAAATATCAATAGTGCATATATAGCAATGAGTCGCCTATCTAAACCCATACACTGGATCTCTCAAATCTGCCTATTTTAAAGATATGACTGAGATAATGCAAGTACATAGTTCAATCTAAATTAGCAATTTTCTGGTGTAATGAGCATAAATGAATAAAAATCTTATTTAGCTGTGCTCCAATTAGCATGTGAACTCAATTAAACCTTCTACTGGTGAGATGGTATGAGAGATACATACATTGCAGAACATTTTGTTTACAAGGCTCTTTCATGAGGCCCTTTGTAAGCTTTAATTTAACTACATGCCTTCCAGCAGATGCTACCAAGAAAAAAGGTCAATTGTGGTAAGTGTAGCAATTCTGCACTTTTCCTGGCAGTAAACTGTAAAAAGCAATCATCCATAGAATTTGTAGCTATAAGTCTTTCTTAACCATATTCAATAGAAGCTGATTTCTAATTGCTTCTACAAATCTATAGTCCATGAATGCAGGAAAAACTTAAAATCAAGTTTCTTGCTACATAAGCCTATTTTTATTTGCCTAATGACAAGCCATTGTAGTTTTTCAGATAAAAACTGTTGACTAGCCATATCTGAAAAAGGAATTTCTCAAAATTTCACTATAGAATTTCTAATAACAGAAATTATATATAGTTAAAATTTGCTTTTAAAGTGTGTCCAATGATATGAAATAGCAGCAGTTTCATTAATTTCATGCCATATTTTGAAGCAGCACTACTTTTTGAGTATATTGCATAATTTTATGAAAATATACTTATTTTTAGAAGAGAAATACTTTTTCTGACTTTCCCCCATTTTCTGAAAGTTAACACATTTAATTAGCATTCGGGAAATCTGATGACAACAGAGCAACTGACACTAATAAAAGGAGAAAATTGCTACATTGGTTTCTACTCTTTTTCCATAAAAATAAATAAGACATTTAAATAAATGGTCTTGTAAAATACCACATTAATATTTGATTTCTGATTCATTTCTTTTTCTTTTCCTACTCAAAATAAATTCAATTAAACAAAAAATATATATATATCTATTTTTACCTTTACAAATCCGTCTTGTGAAAACTTGTTATAGAGAAGAAGACCATCTTCATTGAATGACCTAAAATCAAAACTACAGTTCATAACAGGCTGCTTGTAACCTGACAGTTTCAAATGAGCTTCAGAAGTAGCAAATGTGACTGGAATGACTTGTTCATACTAATGGGAAAAAAAAATGACATGAATTCATAAAAATATCTAATGAAAAAGGTTTTAAATAATCATGAAATGCAATGTAAAAGCAATTAAGAAATTTATAAAAGAAAATTACATAAAAGTAATTTTTAAAAATATTAAGCAAGCAGTTTATTTTATAACAATAAATTTGATTCTAAGGAAATTTATACAAAAGGGAAATGCATTTCCAAATCTGCTTTTAGACTGCATATTCCGAATATATTGCCTGCTGTTTAATAATTTAAAAAAAAAGAACTTATTAAAAGGCATCGAAAAATGGAGTAGTTTCCTTAAACATCTTGAAAAACAAACAAAGAAATTATTTAAACTCACATTGTTTGCTTTCTTTAATAGCAAAAGTATTTCTCTCGCACACACATATACATATAAATGAATTAAGAAAATAGAAACTTACCTGGCATGTGAAAGTGAGATCACCATATTGTCTGTATTGAGGCTTTTTTTCCTTTAATTCTGCGATAAAATTAGTGTTATTGAAGAAAAGATTTTCTATGCAGCCAGTAAAATTCTTAGTTGCAACCAATCCTACTTGGTTAAAATTTTGAACTCCACCAACAAAAATCTAAAGAACAATACAAAAAAAAATGAATGCATAATCATTTGGGAGATTAGTGAAACTAAGCAATAAAGATGAATATTTGTATGAGTGACAAATTTATAAACTAGATTTTTTCATAAAAAGCTATTACAAAATTATTCTGCTTGTTAAAAAAACACATTTCTCAATTATTTCTGTTGTTTCATCATATCAGCTCCACACTGCCATCACCTTAGATACAAACATACCCCAAGATTTTGAGGGGGGGGGGACTGCTTTAAAAGTAAAGCTTTTCTTGTTGTTCCAAAAAATTTTTCAGTAGCCTAAAGTTCCATCATATTTTTAATTACACAGGCAATTAAACTAAAAAATTAAATAATTTGTCAACATAGTACATTAATAAATAAGCTTAATGTTTTCATAGAACAACATACGAAATGAACATAATCCACCAAAAATTTGTCAATGCATTCAGTATAACTATTACAATAAGCTTCTAATTCACTCCATCTTAATTAAAAATAGATATACTAAATTTCCTTTATAAAGTATTACCTTAAATCCAGGAAATTTTGAAATAAGTTTCATTAAATGATTGTTATGTTATATAATCCACTTTTTTAGTATATCTCGGACATCAATTTTTAAAAAATTAAATTGCTTTGTTATTTGTTTACTTGTTTTAAATCAATTACAAAATTTAATACAATCCTTGCATTCCAAAATCTAATATCTACCTTTTTAAAATTTTAAAAAGGTAGATATTAGATTTTTTATTTATGTAACTTAAATAAAGACATTTATGCAACAATGGAAGAAAAATTTAATACAATCCAAATATTTCAAATGTTCACTTACTTCTCGTTTTATATCTAATTTTAAGAAATCGCCACGAATTTTTGCAGGAAGAACAACTCTGTCAACTGAGAAAGTAATATCTCTGTTTTTCCTTACAATGTAAACATCATGCCACATGTTATCATCTAATAAACTACCAACTGACACACTTGTAATCATTCCTTCACCACCTAAAATAGAACAGTCACTACTTAAAACTTTTAATTTAAAAATCCTTATTATTATTTTTATTCAACTTTTATGCCATTTACTTTATTGCTAAAATAAATTACTGCAATTTTTATAATAATTAGGATATTTTTTCTTTTCCTTCTTTCTCCCCTCCCCCCTTGCATTCCAAACTAAAAAATGGAAGTGCTTCGATTATGAAATGAATTTTACTTAAATGTTTAAGAGATTTTTTAGTTTTGTTCTGGTTCACAAATTAAAGACCTAGAAATTACTAATTTCAGAATCAAATGTTATAGTTTTACAAAAACTTTTAAACAAATAAATGCCCGATTGTGTTTGTTGCTGGATGATTTAGATTCAAGAAATTCAGAAAAAAAAAAATATTTATTTGCTTGATTTCTGAAAGATCCTGAAGTTAGAAAAATTTATTGCAGAAGAAAATACACTTTTAATATTGCAAATGCTCGAATCTGTTCTCGGATTTTCAATGAAAATAATTATTCTCGTAAACTAAAAATTAGTTTGCTTAACATTCTTACAAAAAAGAAAAACTGTGCCAGCATTAAATTAGCCGTCAGATGAGAATACATCATCATTTGAAAACAGTGAGCAACTGATGTCTCATAACTTTAAAAAAGATATTTTGGTAATTCTGACTAAGTTAGAGTCATTGAAACAGAAATTTTAGAATATGAGTGAAGTAAGAAGAAAGCTGTCTAATGGAACCTTATCAGAATATTCAAGTTATAAAATTAATAATTATAATCTATTTGAACACACAAACTTTCATTCACTTATTTAGGTATACTAGATTAATGTAATACTCAAAAGATAGAAAATTCAAAAAGGGCAACTAAAGAGAGAAAGGAAACAAAATGCACTGCACAGTCAGCTTTCAGAAATATAATTTTTTTTTTTTGTTGTTGTTGTTTGTTTTAATCATGGGTATATAAATTGTGTTAAAAGCTATTCTGTTTAAAATGTAAATTAGCTATACTTGCAATTGTTTATATGTACTGCAAATAGTGGTTATCACATTGATTGCAAATTTTGAAATTATGTAAATATATGTATGAAAATATAATACTTATACATGCGATATATATGTATATAATTCAATCGAAAATTTGCGATAAAAGCAAACATGTAAATATATATATATATAGTTTCTTGGTTCATGTCAAAATTGTAAATTAGTTTTAAGAAAACATTCAAAAATAGTTGATTTCATTTTTTGATAGATGTAATTAAAACATTATTGTTTGAACCAATGTGTATTTTATTAACTCCCTAATAAAATTCTTCGTCATTGTTCTTTAACAATCATTTATTGTTTAAACTAAAAATAGGTTTTATTTTTAAAATTTAAGGGCTTTAGGGTAATAATTTCATTATTTCTTGCATATAAACCATATCAGAAAGTTAGACCTGAGTTTGCTTAAAATTTTCAATTAAATATTCCAATTTTTCATTATTTCATAATGTGTGGCTTTTTACCTTTCTAATAAAAAATGTAACTTAGACAAAGAGTTTTTCTTTAATAGCTAAAAGTGTTTTGAAATGATCAATTTGCTATGTAACATAACACTGGAACAAAGAGTTGGGCTCTCTATATTTAATTAACATCATCGACGACTTTGCTTTCTGTGACCTAACCTTATACAACATAATATGCGATTCATATAAAAATGTAATACAAATAGCTTAATAAAAGGAATTATTAACATATAAGTAATTTTTCATGAACAGCAATAATAATATTCTTTCTATGTTAACATATAAAAAAAATCACATGATATATAAACATTAGAAATCATCTCAATCATATGTATCAAGTAATGGATATTACAGCATATGCAATGTAGAAATAATATAACATTAAAGTATTAAAATAATGAAAAAATTTTATGCATTAAATAAAATATAAAAGCAGAAAAGTACCAAATGTATAACTTTTTACTGTGAAACAAGTCAAAAATAACTTTTTTTAAATCCATGGTCGCCACTTTCTAAGGTTTAATTCTACATTTTACAACAGCTGCTATTACAATAAAGAAAACTCATATTTTTTCAAAGAATAATGCTTATACTTAAATGGCATAAAGTATTTAAAATAATGATTCAGTTACATTAAAAAGAATAAAGTATTAAATTTACCCAAATCAACATTTAGAAGAAGTTTGTTATGGATCAACTGCAAAGCAAAAAAATCTCCTTGGCTGCCTCTGCTGTACAAAATAATTCCATCTGCTTCATTTGTTCGAAATCTAAATCTTATATTTTCATATTCACTTGATATTCCATAATAGAGCTCTTTACTAAAATAACTTTGTCCATCAAAATTTATATTTTCACTAACTGAAAAATAATACATATCAGTTATTTATAAATTAAAATAATAGCTCTAATAGCAGTTATCAATGCAAATAAAAATATGCATTTTTAAAAAAAAAATAGCAAATAAATTATTACAGCTTTTAAACAATATGCTACTTAATAGGTTGAAATATACTCTTACCATAGTTGCATCCATAAAGCTCTACTCTCAAAGATATTCTGTCTCTCCATCTAGTTGGATTAATACGAATCCACTGGGCAATAATAGGTGAATCAAACTTATTGAATTTAATAGAATCTCCATCCACATTACCACTAAACAGCTATGAAATAAACAAAACAAAAAACTTAATAAGTATTTAAAAATTGAAACAAAAATTGCATTGTTAAAAACTCAAAACAATATATTACAATGTTATGCATTCCATATTTTACTTATTCTAATTTTCACTATTTTGATTTGATCATTTTAATTGATTTTATAATGTAAAATCATTTTATTTTACCCCCAGAATTTGATTATGTTGTGTTTTGTGATAATTGGTTGTTTATTTTTAAGGGCACATACCTTTTATTTGTATTTATTTTCAGCTAATTTGATTCATACGAAGGAATGCTGTTATATATAGTTAGAGATTAGATGAGATAGAAGAAAATTGGCAACATATGAAACTTTTACAACTTATTAATCAATAAAAACAAAACAAAAATTATTAGAAGAACTAATGCTACATTTCATTAACCATTTTACATAAAATATTTGACTTGGATACATTTTTTTAATCAGTGGATAATAAAGCATTTATTGATTCTTTCAAAGTATTTAAAAAAGAAAATGCGAGTTTGATTTTAAAATGATAAAAAGTTATAATAGAACCTAAAATAAAACATACAGCCTTTTATCATTCTTAAGTTGTGTTTATAAACTAATCTTTCTGAGGAAAGAACCAGCTCTTTTCCTTTCACATATTCAGCCAAAAATTTATATTTTCTTAAACAGTCAAATGTAAAATTTTCTTAGAATTTCTGAAATATAATATAAATATAAAAAAATTTGGTTCATCCACATATAAAGCTAATTTTGAAAACTACAGAAATAAAAGATCAAAATAATTCAGTTAATTTAAATCACATTCAGACAATTTAAACTCAAGAGTTTGATTCTCAAATATATTGTATATTTTCTTGTTCTTTATTTTTTTATGTGATAGTTTTTTAATTTGCTAAATCTCTTCATCTTAATTTAGAAGCTTTCAATTATATGATACATATATAGGCAGATTTCCAAATAAGCTGCAGAAGAGAAGGCAGACAAAAATCTGGAAAATGTTCATTAGTCTAATTGCTAAACAAATCTAACATAAAAATTCTACAAAATAGAAGAAAAAGGCCAATATTGCATGTTTCAATTAAATTAATAATCAATTACTCATATTTAATATATTGGAATATTAATTATTCATTTAAATGTTTATGATAATTCCATTTGGCAGGTCAGGTAAAATAATACTTTAATACTATACTTAAAAGTTTATTATTTCCAATAATTATCATAATTATTCAATGTTTTATTTGTACATAAAGAAAGCCATTTAAAGACAATTGAGATATTTCAAGAATTTTATTAATTTAGTCATTTTTTTTTCAATTATATACATATAAAAAATATATTAAAGCAGATGTTTTTAAAAGTTATTAAAACAAAAAATGAAAAAAATTAATCATTAATAAGTTAGTTAAGTTAATATGCTCAAATTTAAAACTAAATTGATCACTTATTAAAAGAGGAAGCCTCTTAAATGCATACTGTTTGGGTATACAAAATGTCTAAATAAAACACTGGAAGCACATATAAGTTTAGCTTCTCTTTCAGATGTCAAATAATTTTTTTAGCTTGAATTTAAATAAAAATGTTGAAAGTATTTTCAATTACAGTACATGTAATAGTTAAACTTCCCAAAGCCATTTTAGCTATTATAATAATACAATGATTTCGAATTTTCTAATTTTTTCCATACTAAATTTCTTCACTCATCCTCTTCGAGTAGATAGCTAGATCTGCCTTCATCTGAATGCTGTCTAACTTCATTTGTTGCCCAAATCATAAATGAAAATTACATTATCATGAAGTTCAAATAGTTTTCCTCTCATGTCACTGGATATAAAATTTCTATTAAATTGGAAAATGATACAATACATTTCTCTCTTAATATATTGATAATTAATTTTACTTTGTATTTTTGAAAAAAAAAAAAGGCAAAGAAAGCTATTCTAACAAGATGTTCTCAAAGTTGTTAAAATTACTAAGTGGCAGGATTAATTTGTAAATCATATAAATTAAAGAATATATGTAACTTTATAATTAATTCTGAAATGCAAACCATTTTTCACAATACATATCTAAAAGACTTCATCTAATATATTTTTTCGCCCATTAAAAAGGTAACTGAATTTTCCTAATTGCCAGAATTAACAGTAAAAACCTATTATGTTTTTATTGTTAATGTTTAAAACCTATTAGATTTTAAAATTTAAAAACAGAGCCAATAGCTTCCAATTTTGGCAGGGAATTTCATTGAAATGGCTACATCTTTCTTTTTAGATTTTCGAAATATTTAATTTAAAAGTACAAACTATGAATACAAATATATGTAATATATACATAGATAATTTAATTCAGATTAAAAAAATTGATCTACCCTTCAAAAATACTTTTTTATTTACAAAACACCTTGTTTGGGGGTATTTACTCAAGTACTGAATAAATACATAAAAAACATTTAACGCCATTTCACTGGCAGTATTATGCAAAGCCAATGACTTCTAATTAATGGTAAATATTTTATATAAAAACACCAGGAATCAAAAATGAATAAAAGAAAAATATAACGTTTAATCGATTGTTTATTCCAATAGAAAAACAAAGTAAATATTCTTTACTTAAAAAAAGTAGTTCACTATTACTGAATCTTTTTCAATTTTCTAGCATTTAAAAAAATATAATGAAAATGTTGACAATATTAAAAAAATAAATGCTTAATTATTCAGCTTACATATTGTATTTTAATTACACATTTCATTTTCTGACAAATTTTAAATATAATTTTTTATTATTAATTTAACCTTGAAAATTATAGATATTCTAAATAATTTAAGGTTTTTCCCCCAACAAGAATATTTGATACCTTTCAAATCTAAATAAAGTGAATAACTTTAAATTAGTTTTATGAAAAATGTTTTAAAAAAATTATTTCCTGGATGTCACATCACATCAGAATACATTAGAAATCTATTCTTCAGAGACCAAAAGGTTTTACTAATAATTATCGATACTGGAAAATAAAACTAAAATTTATGCATATTCATACTACAAAATTAATTACTTAAAAGAAACTGACAATTTTTTTTTCAATGAAAAGAAACATATGTAATGAATAAAAATTGGTCAATTTCAGATATTATGAAATACAGTGAAGTGCATGGACTAAAAACATTCTAAAAGATAAAATTCTCTATTCACATTCAAATGCATTAATAGTAGAAAATTCTGAATGGTGCAAAAATGGAGAAATCAAATGCAGTATGAAAAAATAAAATAAAATTAGAAAAATAAAAACATTATAAAACAAAAATTCTATCAGCAAAAGTTGAAAAATAGAATGACATAAAGCTATATATGCAACACATGTATCACTATGCTACATGTCAAAACTTCATTCATAATGTTACCATTTAGAAAAGGTACCAAACTAAAGAAAGTGGGGGGGGGGGTATTTACTATCAATAAAAGCAGAGCCTATTAACACAACCTGTGTTTCACCATCTGGATAAGTATAAGTTCTCCAGGCATCTCCATCATAACCATATTGAATACAATATTCAGAAACAAATTCCATAGTATGTGAACGTCCTTGAGTAGCAATCAAATTAATTATTTTTCTCTTACGTAAATTAAATGTTAAATATTGAAAATAATCATTATAACCTGCAGTCCATGAGTACAGACCTAAGGAAACAAATTAAACACATTTAAAAAGTATAAAACATGAAAATCTTTAATATACAATTAATTTTTCTCACTAAAAATAAAATTACTTTCAATGTTCATTTCTGAAACAATAACTGAAAAGAAATGCATACTATGAAAAAACATATAACACAATATTAACTTATTCAGCTTCAACTATAAGTCAACTTAAAAAGTATTTTAAATGTTATAATGAAATTGATTCTTAGCAACTCATTTGAATCATAGTACTTAACAATGAATTAAAATTGCAACACTAATAAAATAATTTACCTACATAAAATGCAGAATCCATGTAATAATTCTTGTAAAAACAAGATATATATTGAGGCTAAATAAGTTAATATTATTATAAATACACAGTAAAAAAATAAGCAATGCAATGTTTTAAAATGCATAGCATTCAAGAATATAAAGCACAGAAATAAGAAATGAAAATTTGTTTTATCTGCCACCAGAATTTAAACAGGAGCCACAACACAGAAAATGACACCATATACAGAATATGCAAGACAAAAGTGGTTGGCACTTAATGCTACTTTTATGTTACAAGGAAATAATAAAATTTGCAATTTTATAAGAATAGAAAATCAATTCCAACCAGCAAGAAAAAGATCCATCTCCCAACAAAAAGAGCACTGAAACACCCACCGAAGGAAAGTGCAGAGAAAAGACCGATGCAAAATAACTACATTATGCCTACCCGTGTATGCCCTTCTTTATCTTTATATTCTGAATAATCCAAAGGCTTATTTCCATATTCAATACGATATTCTTGTACAAATTCAGATGTAAAAGGGCGGCCTTGAGTTGCTATAGCTGTTATATTATATTTACGACGTAAATCAATATTCAAAAATTGACTGAAATCAGATGACTTAGCAGTCCATGCTCCATTTCCTAAAAACATATCAAACCAAGTATCAAGAATAATGAATTTTTGAAATGAAAATTTATCCCATTATCACTATTCTTAACATTTTCATGCAACACACTACCAGAACAAATTAAATTTTCAGTAGTGATATTATTACTAACTAGAATTCTTTTTTTAAAAAATCAACACTGAAAAAAGCAAATAAATTAATAAACATCACTGATGTTTTAAAAACTGTAAAAATAAGTAAATTCAGAAATAATATATCAAGTTTATTCACTTTTTATATTTAATCATATTTGCAACTAATATGCCTTAAATTAAAAAAATTATAAAATACTAATAAAATAGCTCATTTAAAAATATGTATGTTCCAATTAATGGTACAATACTAAGTGTGACTAAAAATGCTTACCATCTAACCTAGCCTTTTCAGGACCTCTATCATTAGACATTGATGATGAGGCATAAATTTTGGCATTTACAAGAAGAGGTTCATTACATTCATCTAAAAAAAATGGATATACGAATTTAAATTATTCAAAGTATTAAATATTAACTTTGCAATAGCATACAATAAATAAATATTAAATACTTTTTTAGAAAATAGAAACATTGACAAATACAGATAAAATTCAGCAAATAAAATGTTAAAACAAGAAAGGAACATTACAAAAATAATAGTTAAAACTCTTTGATAACAATAGATTTTATCTACAAGGCACTCAAGAGACAAAAAAAATAATAAGTTGTCAGAAGTTATCATTAAACAATTAATATCATTAATTGGGCATTTAATATAAATTTTAATGAATTTTATATTAATAGGCATTTGATATAAATCAGATTTATTATGTGTTCCAACAAAATTGTATGCTCCTAATCCTTATTAACAATCACGAATTCTTAATTAACTACATACTGAAATTTTATTAAGCAATTTTATCATATTTCGATTACAGTATAAAAATCAAAATAGAAATCAAATGTGCAACAAGAAAAAGTTATTGCATATCATAACACTTTAAATATCAATATCATGACAGATATTTCTCAAAGAGCCAAAAAACAAGTCATAAGTTGGATAACAAAGAAAAACCCTTTTTGATTTTTTGTTACAGTTCTATGTAATTAAGGCAGCAAAAAAATAACTCTTTTATAAAAACCCGCCATTTAAAATTAGTGATTCAAGTTGAATAATAAATTAGATTCCTTAGGGAGCACTAACAAAAACCAAAAATAAGCAATATTAATTCCCATATACCTACTAAAAATAGATAATAAGAAGAAATTTGTTAAATTATTAAAAATTAATATTACACATATAAGTAAACAAACTAAAGTGTTCATTTTCTCACAACATTTGACACCATCTTCAAAATGTAGAGCAAATTTTAATATAAATTAAAATAATCTAGCAAAGAATATAAGAAAAATTAGAAATAGATATAGAATTCAAAATATGTGTAATTATCGTTAGAAACTTTTATATGAAACTAAAGAGTTACATACCATCGGCTTTTAAATATGTAAAACCGATCAAAAGAATACAAACAAATGTAAAATGCGCACTTTTCATCATGACTTACACACTCTCAGATATGTATAAATAATTTTAATAACATTGCTTGTAAACATAACATTCAAAACAAAAATTTCCAACACATTTTACACCAAATCAAAGCATGTTGCACTTTCAGGATGAACACACCCAAAGCTAGCTGACGAACGAAATTCCGTCACGGTGTATTTAACGAGAAACGTAAAATTCTACGGTAAGATTGCTCAGTATTAAATAGTTATATAAAATAAAATCCTATTATCGTTTTTAAAACTGTATTAAGATTTATTTAAGTAAGCAAATTGAACTAAATAATATTTGCATATATAATAGCTCACTTATTAAAACTTAATTACTTAACTGTAACTGCCAGATTTTAACCCGGGAATCAAAATAAAAAAAATTGTAAATAGAAACACGTTTTCATAGGTCAAAGAAAGTTGACTTAAAATGTTTGTTAGCCTAGGTTGGTATTTATGCCATTCAAATTATTTTCTAGTCATATAATGTTTTACAAAGCATTATATCTCATTTCTTATCGTTATTCCTCCATTTACCTGTAAATTTGTCTGATTTTTAAATTGTGTCTGAGTATATTTATTGTTTTTGGAATTTTATTTAAATGTACCACAGGAAAAATTGTTTAGAGATTAACGGGAAAATAACTGAGTTTTATGAAATGTTAATGAGTAATAATCTTGTGTATTTTTATAAAATAGTGCATTGATATAATTATATTAAACTATTTATAGATGTAAAAAATTGAGTTTTTATCCTAAAATACATAAAAAATACGTTATTGGATTTACTCAACCAAGTAACTTATATTTTTGTGTGTAAAAAGTGAGAAAATGAAAAAAGTTGAAAGGCTATATTTTTTCAGAAAAAAATAATTTATTAAAAAAATGTATTTTTTATTTTCTCCGAGACTTTTTGATGGCTTTCAGGTAGCTTTATTTCTCTACAAAGCTTTTTCCTCGTTGAAAAAAGAGTAACAGTAACAATAATGTGAATAATTTTCAGGTTTGACTTACTATTTAAATTATTTATCAAGAAATGAAACAAATTATGTGATGACAGTCAGTTGATATTGTCAATTCTTATCATGATGAGACATAATTTTGTGGCCGTAAATTAATATGTGTTTGTATTTGTTGAGGTCGTTTAATTTATATAATTAATGAGAAAGAAACATAAATATGAATTAGTTTGTTACTTTGGAATTGGTACAAAATTGGCAACTCTTGTCTAATTAACTGTGGTATTTCTTTCACATCTGTACGAAAACTTTTTTAACAAAACTTTGTAACAACCAATTCATTTTGTGTGTGTGTGTGTGTGTGTTAAATTCTAAAGATAAGTAATTTTATTGATTTCTTCCCCCACCACCTTTTACCTTCTGTGTTTTGAAAGAGCTTTGTGAATAACAACAATCTTAGTGAGAGTAATTTCTCTTGGCTCATTTGGTATTTATATCATGATCTTGAGAATATATCCAAATCATGCTGAATGATTTTCAATACAGTTTGACAGTCAATTCTTTATATTTTAAAATACTAAATGGAATTGTTTATTGCTTTTACTTTTGAATCATCAGATGACCTTCTTGAGTAATACAATCGTAAACTTAAGATTTCAAAACAGAAATTTAGAAAAATTATCTTGATAGTGATATTATTTTAAAGTTCTTATCGTGCATTTTACACAATTTCTCATGTATTGTTTCCCCTCCCCCCTTTGCTTGGAAGTAATAAAGTGAAAAATATCAAAAATATTCATTTTCTATTTAGAAATTGATTTGAAAATATAAATCCTGAAAAAAATTATGTGCTTCTTCTTTCTAAGATATATTGTGAGCTCTTGCATTCCGTCATGATTTTGTAATTTACAGCAAAATTAACAATTTAAAACATGTATCAATTTATGCAAATTAACTTTTTATTAATCCAAAAACATGCTTCTCCTATTTGCAAATATCAATTTGTATATTTCATGGCAGAAATAGATTTCCTTCTTTCTTCATTTTTTAGTTCGGAATGTATTTATCTCTTTAGAGACAAGTTTGCTTTCCAGAATAGCAATATTATTTAATTTTATTTAAATATTTTATGCATATTAAATGAAATTAGTATGCATAAGATATTAATTTCATTTTATATCTTACAGCTTTCTTCACAGTGCTTTTTTAAATTTCAGATTATGATTTAATCCATACTATTTTAGAAGCATTAAATCTGCTCTTTTCATTGTACCTGTTATATAGCTAATGGAGTAAATTCCCATGATATTACAAATATCTGAAAAACAGATATAGATTTGTTAACTAACAAATAACCACTTGATGGCGAATACTGTGCTCTAATATATATATTCCTTTTAAAAGGTATGATGTAAATTCTGAAGTTAAATTTGTATAGTGTGTTTAATGGGCATCTTGTGAATTTCAAGATGTCATCTTCATGTCGATTTCTTTATGTATCTATGATTTTTTATAAAATTCATCTAATACAATTGCCTGCTATATAAACTAAAATATTTTCATAAGCATTATAAAAATGAAATATTTAGAATAATAATTATTATTGTATAATTTTTATAAACATTAGATATGGAGAATCATTTAGCATCAGAATTATCTTAGATATATGTTACTTAAGGATTAAAATAAAATCAATAAATGGGACAGAGAATTAAAAGTTTCAAAGTAACAAAACAATAAAATATTTTCTATTCATCAAATTAAATGACAGGAAAAGGAAATATATGAATAAAGGCTTATCTTCATTGCATACATTTAAAGTTAAATTATAACTGCAGTTCTTTCAAAACTAAAATTAATAATATACCTTCAAAATTTTAATGTATTGCATCATCTAACTTAACTTTACAATGGAAAATATTTATTAAAAAAATGAAAAGGCTTTAAATTCTATTATTATAATTTTTTTCAAGTCATATTTAAAAAAAAATCATGAAAATTATTTATATTTGTGCAAGTTGTGGTTCGAACTCGCAACGTTAGGGTTCATAGCCGAG
>JAPMOR010014340.1:38670-75969 GCA_026543865.1 Argiope aurantia
CTCGTGTCCGGAAGTTGTTATCTGACTTTTATGAAGTTACCACCACATATTCATATATGCACACTTATTCTTTTAAAACATACTTTGGATAATTTTTAATTATCTAAAAAGATGTTAAAAAATGCAAGTGGTGAATTTCTTGTTATGTTTAAAATTGAATGCATTTTTATGTTTATGTTTCACTATTTAGTAACTAGTAATTTTGTTATCTTTTATTATTATAATATAGTTTAGATTTGAGTACTTATCTTTTGTTTATCATTTTATTTGACAGCTTCCTGAATTTTGATTATTTTTTATTTCTGCTTATTATATTGATTTCAATATCTATTGTGAAGCAATTTTAAGATATGTTAAATATCTCTAATATAATCTATTTATTCTATTTTTATCTTCTTGATTCGGTTATGCCACCTGACTTTCTGTATATAAATGTAAACTAAATGCAAATTTTTCATCTGTGTGCCTTAAATAAGGAATATACAACTAAAAAGTAATTTTCTTTGTAATTATTGAAGTTATCTTTGCAATTTGTCTTCAAGAAAGATTATTACATAGCAATAGCTTTAAAAGTCTCTTTTACGTGTTAGAGTTATAAACTCGTATCTTTTTCTTTTTCTGTAGTATTTATCACTTCTCTGAAAAATATTTGCCAGCAAGTAATAAATAACACCTATCTTTGTCTGCTTTCTTCTTATCAGTAAAGCTATTCTTTCACTTTGGTGTAAGCAATAAAATGTAATATTGTATTCATTTTGTTACTTTTAAACTTTGTATAATTTTTTTATATAAATTTGGCATATAAAATTAATCTGCAGTTGTAAGAATAGATTTAAAAATATATTAAAACATTGTAACTGCTTTGTAGCTCTATTTCAAATGAATTTCTTTCATTTCAGTTAACTGATGCTATTATACTAAAAGATTGGTATAAGATGACTATTATTTTAATTCTTTTAATAAATAAAGAATAGGAATTTTCTAAATTTAAACGTTTTTCTATTTAGTATATATTTTTCTTTGTGTAAAGTAAATATAATTATTTTTTGGTTATTGGTTTTTTTTTTTTTTTTCAATTTTTTTAACCTTTTTATATTCTTTCAGCTTTTTGATCAGATGTCTTATAGCATCTGTTCTTTTGGGTTTTTTTTTAAAAATCAAAAGTGTAGCAGTGATTCCTAATTTATTTTTTTATGTAGATCTGTTATTTGAATCTCTTGTCCACATTTCATTATGAATCAAAATCCTGAATCTCAACCAAAAGAATGGTTTCCTTCTCGTATCATTTCTGGTGGTAAATACTTTTTTTATCCTTTCTATTATTTTTATAGTTATTTTCATATATAATGATTAAATAATAGTTACTGAGATGATAGCTTACAAAATGTGTCACTTGAATGAAAACTGTACAAAATTAGAACCAAAGAGAAAATTTTCTTTTGAATATAGAAATGCTAAAAATTTACACTATCTGAATTTTACATATTTTAATTTTAAAAATAAATTGTGATTGAAATTATTAAAATTATTTGCATATTTTTAAATAATTCATGCTAATTGAAACTTTTGCTTTGATTGAATGTGTAATTTCTTTTATATTATAACTTCATTTCTTTATTTCTTTGGTGATTTGAATTTCTTTTTATTAGAGGAACATATTGCATTATTGATTTTGAATCAGCCTCTTCAAGAAGAATGTAAATATTTTGTGAAAAGAAATTGGCAATCTGGTAAATATACTTTAAATTGTCTTTCCATCCAAAATGAATATCACAATTTAATACTTTTATCCATAATTATGAAATCAAGCTTTTCAACGATAAGAATTATTCTTACTTTATTGAAATTTTCTCAATTTTATTAAATGTCATTTTTTTAAGAACTAAAAAAGTATTTAATGTTAGCAAATTTATATGATTATTACTTTTTATATAAATTACTGTCTTTCACGTGCATTTTCTAATCTGATATTCAAAATTTTTGTCATATTTGAATTGTTATAACAATCTTTATTCTTAAAAGTTACATCAACCTATGTGTTAAGCAGCTATTAGTAAATTGCTCTAATTTAAATAGCTGTTTGCAGTATTAGATGAATTTCTAATTCATTTCTTTGCAAAGCTAGAAATGACTCTGAAAAATAATATTGAAAAATGAAACATGCAAATTATGATTTATTCAATTTCTGAATGTAGATAGCTTAAAATGCAATGTTTTTTTTTTTTTGTGAGAAATAAAATAGGAAGATACTTTACTCAATCGATTATTAAATGCATTTTTCAATTAGTTATGCTGAAAAAGAATGTTATTCTCCACAGATTATTTTTTTAACTATGAATTGCTTATGAAATTATCACTGTATTGAAGTTTATCTATTTAAAAGAAGCTTGCATATTTATTTTCATTGATTTTTTTTACATTTATGATTTTGTTTTATATATTTGTGTTGTACTCTTCTTTTAATAAAAATTATAAGTATGATTTTTCAAATTTTTATAGTGAAATTATAAAAAATCACCTTAATAATCTGCATATTTATTAAAAAATAGCCTTGAGATTGGTTTTGTTTTTAAACATAGTCAATTTTTACTAATTGTCTTCATTAAATAATGTTTATCAAGATATTCTTTTGAGTTCAATGGTATTCAAAAGAAAACAAGCCACAAGTTTTAAGCAAAACACATTTTTAAGCTGTTATTAGTTTGCAAACTTTGATATAGGCTCATTTTCTTTTTTCATTAATAAATATTTCATAGAAAGAATACTCCTCAAATAATGTTACTGAAACTCAATTTTTAATTAAATCTCACATATGTATATACCCCCATAGATCTCATTTCTGTATATGTTATCTTTCTGCAGTTTTTATTATTGTTATTGCTTTCTGTGCATTTTAAAGCTTTTTTTCCTACATACAAAATACATTTGCTAATCAATTGCATTCAAACTATTACTTATTGTTTATCATTGTTGTTAATTATTATATATATTAATTATTTCTTTAAGAAATAGTTATCTGTAATGATGTGAAGGTCTTGATCTCTGCGTTATTGCTTATAAAAAATGAAATCAGGAAATTTTTTTTCTTTTAAAATATCTTGTCATTATTTCAAGCTTCAGTTATATACTGTAATTTGTTAAAAGTTACTTCATTCAAAAACTTTTATAAGTATATTTCTTGTGCACTTTAGAATTCTTGCATACAGATTATCTTTATATTGCAATTTTTTTCCTGCTCTAGCACTAGTTCATGTTGGTGTAGATGGTGGTGCAAATCAACTGAAAGAGCTTTGTGATGATGAATTCCCTCTTATACCTGATCTCATTTGTGGAGATTTTGATTCTGCAACTCCAGACGTCTTAGAATTTTATAAATCTAAGGTTTAGAATTTCATTTTCTTACCCAGTCTCCTTATATTTTCTTTTTATTATGTTTGTGTTTTTACATCAGAAAAAAAAACTACATATGTAAACTCATTTGATTTTTTTTTCTCTAAACATTTCTAAAAAAATCATATAGATATTTAAATTTAAATTTCTTTGATTACTCTCTTTTACTCTGCTCTCTCTAATTTACGAAGAGATATCGCCTCCAATGTACAGTTTCAAATTTAATTTTACTGACTCAATTATTAATTTATTTTTTCTTTCTCCTTATTATTACCAGACTGGTGCAATTATATGAAAACTTTTTTTCATTCAAAACTTTTGTAAGCAGTAGTTATTGATTTTAAGTGTTATTCACTTTAGGTCTTGGCAATGCCAAAATTTATTTTGTTTTGTGATCTTAGTTTGCTGTTCAATTTTATGTCTAAATTATAAGAAACTATTTCTTATGGGAGCTGAGAAATATTGATGAAAATGTTCATTGATTTTCTAAACTCTTATGTATTTACTTTGAGATGAATGGTTTAATTTTAGAGAGTATATTTAGTTATTAAAAAGGATAAAGTTTGTTTGAAACATTATTGCAAATTAAATTTCAATTTGCATCACAGTTAAAAGTAAACAATACTTTATGTGAAATATTTTACAGTCAAATTTTCCATAAAAATTAATTTTTCCTGACTTATTTGTAATTTTAACTAACAAAAATATTCCTATTTTTAGGGTGTATCTGTTGTTCATACTCCAGATCAGAATGAAAACGACTTCACTAAAGCTTTAAGATTAACAGATATGTACTTAAAGGATAGGAAAATTGAGGTAGCTTTTTTTTAAAAAAAGATTTTTTTTTAAATAGCATTTTTTTTCCTTGTAAAATGGAATTATACAACAAGATCTTTTCATAACTAGTTTTAGTTGAATACTATAGAAACTTCCATAATTCTCACATTTTATTGATATTTTAAAATGAAGAAAAACATTGTTATTTTAAAAACTTATTTCAAATCTGAAATCATTGAGATTTGCATATTAAAAAATGTACAATTTCATTTTTTTATTGATAGCAAAATAATATTAATTAAAAATAAACCTAAAGATTTAAATATATATGTTAAAAATCTCTTATAAATGCTTATTTAGGAAAAACATTCCATCATAAAAATTGATATATTATAGTTGTCATAAATCAATGTAATGTTATGTATAAGTTATACTAAGTTCCTAGTCATTGTTAATATATTTTCTTATTTCATTGCTTAGGCATTTAAAAATGATTTTTTAAAAAAAAACTTAACTTTTTATCCTAAAATTATTATTCCATTCATTTTTTTTTTTTGTGTGTGTGTGTGTGTGATAATCATTCTTTTTATTTGACTTATTATGCTGTTACAGTTGGTATGTTCTGATATTTTGCAAAATTCTCTAATTTTTTCTCATCATCTTTTTTTGTATTATTATTTTAAAGTACTTCCAATGTATTCATGAATAGATCTTCATACTTTACTTAATTACTGTTTACCATTCTTTGGAATGCGTATCTGTTATACACAGTATCTACATACTGTGTGTCAAATGTTTACATTTAATAATCACTTATACACTGGCTGCTTTTCTGGTCTGGTCTTGATAAACAGACAATAATTTTTATATGCATATATACATCTCTTGGAATTTATTAACCAAGATATCTTGAACTTCATATAAACAATATCCTTTTTTTTTTTTTTTTTTTTTTTTTTTTTCAGGTTTCATCAATTATAGCAATTGCAAGAAATGGGGATCGATTGGATCACATATTGGGAAATCTAAACACTTTGTATCAAGCTGATGAAATAACCTCAGTTCCAGTTCTGATATTAGGAAACAATTCTTTAACTTGGCTTTTATCTGTTGTATGTAGAATCATTATGAATTTAGAAATTCATGCATCTATAGTCTTATTCTTAGAATTTTGAAATATTATTGTATTAAGTTAAGAGTATCATTTAGGTTCAGTCAAAATTAAAATTAATTTTTAGATATGATTTACAATCATATTTTAATTTATCCATTTGCGTTCATAAGCATGATAATCTACATTTAATGACAGTCAGATTTTCACTCTCATGATAATCTATTTCCGGCTATCATAAACAGTTTGTTAATATTTAATGAACTATACTGAAGGATTTTGATGCCTACGAAATATGATAGTGATTACAAGCTATTTCATTTATCACACAAAAATATTATTTATTTTTACCTCATCATTACATGTAATGAATAGTACTAAGTGATTTAAGCTATTTGTGATTTGAACATTGTTGATTAATTATGACTATTCAAAGTTGTGATGTGAAATAGTGCTTAAATGTGTTCTGTTATAATCTTTTAATAACATAAGTTTATTTAATAACACTTTCCATGCATTCCTTTATAAACTATAATCATTTATCACGACAAAATAAGAAAATGGAACTTAAAAATTCAATATCTTTCTTCCATTGAAAGTGCTTATCTTATAAATAATATACTTTTGATGGAAATGCAAACTTCTATTTTTAAATCAAGTGAATAATCGTCCTACTTCTATAAAAAAAAAAATTATTTAAAATTTCTGATCATTTCTCCAGAAAATAGCATTCAGTTCATATTCCTCCATCATTATAAGCATAAAGAAAATTTGTGTACCCATTAATAAATTGATTATAATATGAATAATATAACATTTGATGCAAATTTATAATTTTAATGCAAAACGAATTTATAATTTTCGAATTTATTATTTTATTTTTGTCATTATAGTTATTAAGTTTTTGGTTTATTAAAAGTTTAGTTATTTTAGTTCCTCCTCTCCTTATACAATGCCACTTATAAAACATTTTTGTAGTTGAGGAGCTCTTCTTTAGGAAAATCGAATGTTACATTTATTTGTTTAGTAAAAGAACTTTGTAATTCCAATTTAAATTACTTTTGACAACAGCTTTTTTATATGAACTTGCAACATTTTGCTACGCTTTAACTTATTTAGCACAGAAGACCCTTACATATAAATTCCCATGCAAATCAAGCCAATTTAAATAATCTCAAGATAAGATATCTTGAATGTTCTTGCTAAATGTGTTCCTTTTTAAAATTATTTTATGATTATATGAAGCTCTGAAAATCAGAGTAAACTAGTCCACAAGAAGTTGCACTAAACATCATATTGAAATGGAAAACATGCTTTCTTTCAAATTCAGAGAGAACAAAGAAGAATTAAGTTATCTACATTAAACAGTTTCAGTGTTTCTATAATTTTGATGGGATTTTTAATTTTTAGATGTGGTGCCAGTTCAGTTCTGAAAAAAATTCAACTCGATTAAGTTATGGGTTAGTCCTCTCTACTAATAGATGAACTGTGTGCTATTAACATAGTTTTATACATGTCTTATATTCTTATTGATGCCAGATTCATATATTAAATCAAATTTTCTGATATTTTAGGGATTTCATAAAGTTCATGTCACAGAAAAAATGATGAAATCGCATGTAGGACTTATTCCTCTTGGATCTGCATGTAAAAATGTTACTACCACTGGACTGAAATGGAATTTGAGTGAGTGGAAATTATGCTTGTATAAATGTTCTTCATTATCTTATAGAATAAGCAAAAAACTTGTTCTGATTTCAACCAAAAAAAATTATGAAAAAAATAAAATTGGGGGGGGGGAAGGCTTAATATTTTTGGCTATTACTTGAAATTGCACAGTGTTATTTACATTAAAATATTTGATATTCGAAAGCAATATAATATTTAAAAGACCTAATTTTTTTTTTCTAAAACTTATTCTATTCTAATGACGACTGTGGAATTTAGGGAGAGCTAAATACAGTCTTGACTTTTGTATTTCAACAAAAGCATTGAGCATGGCTGAAATCTAATAGTTTTAAATGGTTATGTTTAGAAAGCACTTTATAGACATAAATATTGTATAATAGGCAATGGATATAATACTGTCATGTACTGTAACCCAAAATGTATTGAACAACATGAATATATCTTATTCTGCAAGTATTATAACCAATGAGAAGAGATGTCATGTTTATATCAAACAACAGTGGCATGATAATCTTTAACTCATTTTTTATTGCAATGTCTTACTGCTATCTTCTGATGCAATTTGCTTAATATTTTTCTATAAGTTAATTGAGATTTAGTTTTTGTTTGGGAATCCCTCCCATTTTTGTTTCATATTAATGTGTAAACAAAGAGCGAAACTATTTTTTAAAAATTCATTTCAGTTTGCACAACTTTAAAAAAAAATAAAGTACTAGTATTATAATTCTAAACCATAAAGTTAAAACTATTTTTTTTAAAAGTTTATCAGCACTTCTCATAACAGTTCACTCATGCATTTCCTTCAATATATTTTTGATATATATATGTTATTAGGTGAATATTACATGGTTAGAGAGTATTTTGTATATGTGCATACTAAGTTGATTATAAAATCTCTAAATAAGCTTTATTTAATGAATCTATATTTCAACTAAAGTATTCAGTTTTTATTTTATTTTGATCCATAAATATCTTTCTAGTAAAAATACTGAAATAATAAAATCTCTTTTGCAGCAAATGACAAAATGAATTTTGGTGGATTGATTAGTACTTGTAATATGTTTGATGGCAGTAATGTAGTAACTATAGCAACTGATACTCCTTTGATCTGGACTATGGAAGTTACAATAGATAAATTTTAGATCAGTATCAACCGAGAGAAAACAGATTGTGCTTTATGCCTTTTATGATTAAAAAAAGCCAATACATTCTTTTGATTATTCAGTATTCAGATTAATTCTAAAAGTATGTGATGATGCAGTAAACATTCATTCTTTATAAATTGAATATTCGATATTTTTGTATATAACATTCAATAATTTTTTTATTAAAATTTTTATAATTTGGCATTTTGTACTTTTAGTTGGTAATATAGTGACCTTTTGAAATATGAAAGATAGTTATTCACGTATGTGCTATGAAGATACATTCTGAAAGATTTACATTGAAGAATGAAACTGTGATAGTTGTGTTTGATATTGAAATTAGTTTAATGAGATATTGGTTTTGTTTACATTTTATCTGGTTTTATTTCTAGTCTATTTTTTACTTAACAATATTCATATGGAATACTATATTTAGTATTATGTTCATCAAAATTAGCAAAGAGTATTAGTTTTGGTTAATATTCCAGTGAATGCTTTGTTACAAATTATACTTTTTATTTTAAATCTTAATTATTTTAGTGATATTTTTATTGTATGAATGTTTTACCTTAGTAATATTTTTTATACTTGCCAACATTTTATTTTCATGCATAAGAGTTATTTTTCTTGTGTTAATTATATTTATAAAATATTAACATGCTAAAAAATTTAAAATCCAAAATATTCATTTATTAAAAAAATTGATTATGATCATTATTTGAAACATTGGATATTTATATGAAATGACTTGCTGAATATATGACAGGATTATCTCTGTCATAAATAAATTATCTTTAAACAGTACGGTAAATATTTTTTATTCATATTTAATTGACTAAAATATAAAACAATTTAATATATAAAGAACTGAAAACTGTTACATTCAAAATATTATATGCATCAAGTAATAAAGAATCTTTTTCATATTCAAGATATTTGTATCTTTAAAACGTATATTTAAAAAAATATTAATTACATGCATTTATTATAATATTTATTTTGTATTTTGCAAAATAAGTTTATATTTTTATTTATGTTTTGCCTACTATGTACATACAAAGTATAATTAATCAGTTTTAAAGCAGGTTACATTTGATATATTCAATGGATCAATTCTTTTTCAACCTAATTACCCTGTATTTGTTATAAATTAATAAAATTCTAACTATGAGTTTTTGACTAAATTTATAAACTGAGACATCTAAATCCATTTCCACGTACTGATAATACTAAAACTGAAATGCAAAGAACATGCAATTATTTTAAATATTGTATACTTATTTATTATAGGATAAATTCAAAACATTAAGCAATTTTTATTCATTGAATCATTCTTAAAATAATTCAGATAGTTAACATACAAAATACAATTTTTCAGTAAGATTTGAGAAATTTACATTGTTTTGTTTCAATCTGTTTCTAACATAATTTGTATCTTTATTAGGTGTAATACTCAAATATATAAACAAACATTCCACTTCAAAGATTAAATTATAGTATTTGGGAATTGCATTACAAAACACTTTCATTGGCTTTTATATAATTAGAAGTAGCCAAATTTAATAGGGTTGCCATGACACTAGAAAAGTACAGAAACTTTTTAATCTCTAGCTTTTTTTTTAAGATAAAAAATAATTAATCTTTTTAAACATTGCAAACATAAAAGATCATCACTATATGTAAAAATAAAGCAACATTATTGGCGACTGTTAAACTGCTGAAGCTCATCCTTTTTCTTCTGCAAAGATCATTTGTGTTTTCATAACTGAGAGAAAATAAATATTGATTGCAAGCATTAATGGAGCTACTAAAACCGGAAAAAGAATCAAACTGACCAAAAATTTTGCTGCTTTAAAAGCTACATCTTATTTAATTCTATGTGTATTGAAAAATAATATATTATTTGAAAAGCAAATGGTTTATTTGCTTCAACTTTTTCCCATAACACAAAAAAAGACTCACTAAATGTTCAGAATGTGCAAATGTCCAATTTGAAATTTTCCTGAAAAAGAACTAAAAAGTGAATATATATATAAAAACAAAAACGGCTTAATTAATTTAAAAAAGAAAATAATGTAGATGATTTCTATTTTAATGTTTTAAAGTCTTTAAAATAATTCTTATATTATGACATAACAATGTGGCTTTGAAAATATGCAAGATTCTTGGATTGATCAAAGAATTGTGTGTGATGCCATACTCTTTTATGAAGGTGTTTTAAATAATCTGGTCCTAAGATATTTGTTTTAGTTTACAAATATGGTGTAAGTGAGGTATTAAAAAGTTTTAGAAAAACAGAAAAGTTTAAGGTAAAAGAAAAAATTCCTCAACTCAAAGCAGTTTTGCAAATTCAATTGCTATAAAATGTACAAAATAAAGAGACTTTAATGTTTCTTTGTTAAATTAACATTAGTTTGTTTCATTTCACTCATGCATTTGATTTTGTGTAACTTTAAATTAGAGAGCAATAGGCAAGTGATCAATCTCTTTTCTTCATATAACATATAAACTTTGTCTTCCTAAATTCTAAACAATAAATGAAGTGGATTTTTTTTTGTACATAAATATAAATATTCATTTAATATATTATTTCATGTAATATTGAATTGTTGTTTACTTCCTGTTCCGATGTCTTCAGATAAAAACTAGGTGGATATAGTTATTCTATTACAACTAATGAGCAGCACATCAGTGCTGTTTATGCATTTTCTCTTTTACTGCATATACATTAAGAGACATTTTTTCCTAGATATGAGTAGCAATCTGTTTAATATACAATCAATTAATTTCTGTTTTTAATAATTCAATCTAATAACAAGAGTTATTTAAAGAGAATAAGTTAACTCTTGTTATTAGATTAACTCTTGTTATTAGATTTTTTTATACTAAATTCGCTGTCCATAATGATTTCTAATCTGTATTTATATAACATGAAATATTTATTATTTTGAAAAAAACTAATTTAATTGAAACAATAAATGTGAATTAGTTATCAATTTATTCCTTAAAAATATAATGCTTTCATTAAAATCAAGAATTATAAATCTCTGAAATTGGCAATATATGAGTGATTATATAAAACATTAAATCCATATATAAAGAATACTTTTTTATAACTTATCACTTCTGTGCATATTTGATTTTAGTTAAAAATTGATATTTATTGGAATGGTTACTACATTACACAATTGCAAAACCGAACATTTAAAAAAAATCTATTAACATTCTGATCACACTTTAAAGTGGTAATATTCAAATTGATAGCTATTGTCATTATAGCCAATATTGTACTAACTGCCTATTAAGTTTTTCTCTTTCCAGGGACTTCCATTTTAATTTATTATTTAAAAAAAATTATGGTAATATAAGTTTTATTATGTTTCTAAAATGTAAATTTATTCTAAGTAGCTGGAGTAAAGAAAACTTCTTTCAATAAAAAAGAACCTTAACTATATTTGGCATAACCATTTATTAACATCTAAAACAGTTGGAACATACAAGCAATATAAATAAAATATTACAAACACATAAAATGAGTATTTACACAATTTCAGCAAATAACACAGCATATATTACGTATTAAGAAAGCCAAAACAAAGAATGTCTTAATATTTGTAATCCGACATTTTACCTCTCCTAAAATTATTTCTGAAAAATTAATTTGCAATTCATACCAAATAACTGTCTAGTTGAATTAATAAATAACAGATATACTAGAAATCATGAAAAAAAATTAAATATTTATCACTCTAAATAATGATTTAATCAAATTGACAAACAATAATCATGTGCATAACATTAATTATACACTAATGTTTGTAATATATCATTTATAACTCATCAAATTAGTTTTCCAATAGCTACTAACTATTTGATTTTTTTACAATTACATCTAAATATTGTAATACTTAAATACATTGTAACTAAATAAAGTATTTGCATCTAAAAAATCATAATTACCATAAATTAAGCATTATTTTAAGAATAAATATTTGCACCCCTATTCACTAATTGAATTATTAGATAGAAATTCGTATATTTTCTTCTAAAAGAATTTTAAAAATTAAAGAAATTCCTAGCATTTAATAATGAGTTTCAGTTTGAAAATATATACTTTTCATTGTACTTCCTTTTAAAGATCTTAAGAAGTATATCTTTTTATTTGAAATCCCTGACAAAAGTTAAAAAGAATTGTGTGACCACACAAATGCTTACTTTATTCAGATCCACAAAGCATATTGATTAATTTTAAAAACTAACACTAAAATAAAAGTTTAGAAGAAATGTACACAGCTCAAGAAAAGAAAACACAGAGGACTTTTAATGAACACGTCATGGCAGCACTGAAAAGAAAACATTAAATAAAAAAGCAAAAGAGGTTGATCATCACATCTTTTCCAAAATGAAAACAAACAATGGTATATTAAATTTAGAAATATGCTATTTTACTAAAAAAAATAATAAAATTAGATTCCATTTTGAGAGCTATTTGAACAATCAATTTTTCAGACAAAACCTTCTAAACAGTACTGAAAATATAAGCTCGATCAAAAGAATAAAACTCGTAAATTGTACATTTCAATCTCTAAGCATCAACACATACACAAATTTAGGAAAATGCAACGATGATTACATTTCTAATAAATAATCTCAGTTCTTAATTTTAGTCTTCAGTTCCAGCAGCATCTAGAATGGTGTCAAATGAAAATGGAACAAACATGTATCCAGTCCCAGAGTAAAATTTGCTCTGAAATTCCACCCTAAAAGAAAATATACAATATAATTTAAGAAAATCAATTTAATATATCAAATCTATTATTTTCAATGATTAAGGCATAAGAATTTTAATAAAGAACATAAATTAACAGGTTCAAGCTCATAATAATAAAGGCTATTCCACATCAATTTATTTAATTCATTAGCGTAAAATAAATTAAATGAAAATTTTACACAATACAGGCAGTGGAAAAATAGATCTTAAATTGGAACAAAATAAAGCATATCAACAAGGTATTATATATTTTGATGTCTATTTTATATTCATTGATAGAAACAAAAACAGAATAATTCAAATATTTCATAATACAAACTTTGAATAATAGAAATTATGTATAAACATCATTAAAATGAGACAAAAATCATGTTGCTGGTAGTAAGCTAATTACCAAAAGATAGTAAAAAATATTTTGAAATATATAAAACTTTCCTATGGAAATTTTGCAGAGTGAATGGAAATATAAGTTATAAATAGAGTGATAAGAATTTAAATTTTTACACATGACTAAATACGGTAAGTTGGATTTAAAAACATTAAGTAATATATTAAATTTGATCTTTAAATACTACACACATTATCTAATACTACAAAATTCAAATTGTAAAATGCTAAATTTCAAACACATATTCATAATATTAACACACACACATATATATATATATACTTATAGCATCATATCTTTGTTATTAGCTAAAAGATTTTTCTTTATATTTATAATGAAAAATGCATTTTGTACTCACCAGTGCAGACGTAAAGCATGCAAGAAAGCAGATAATCCTTCCATAACCAATAATACACCAACAGTAAGAAATGCCCATGCTGCAAATACTAGATACAGAACAATGCCCCCACTTTCACGAAGACCAATACGCAATACCATATTCCACAATACTTCAGACAATTCTGTATGGAAAAATAATGCCAAATAGATAAATAGCAGAACATTAGTGAAACTTGGTATTAAAATACTAAAAAATAAATAAATAAAACTTACGAGCATGTGCCAAGCTTAGAGCCCAAAGTCGAAGATAAGAAGCAGTATGAGATATAGATCCAAGACAATATTCTATGGTATGAATTGCTTGATTTATAAATATATCAGGCATGTCTAATACTTCTTGTTCAGTTTGTGGTGGTAGTTGACCTTCTTGTATTACACCATCACCAGCTACCTTTCCATCCTCAGTTATAGCTTGAGCATCATTCATCTATTAGGATTCATTAAATATATTAAAATGTATTCAGAATAATGAATACAGGCACATATTTTAACAGTTTTTTTTTTAATTCTGGTGAAATAATATGCTTATAGTTTATTATTATGAAAAATAAATAACTGAAGATACAATTTATTAAAGGAATCATCACAAACAAGAAGGGGGAAAAATACAAAATGAAATAAAATCATTTTTTTCTTACATTTCCATATAAAATACATTGAAATTAGAATATAAATGTTAAATTTGCATATATCTTCTCTATTAAAATGAAATGTAATTGGAGACATAAAATTCCAATAAATATTTTTTTAAAAAAATAAACAGCTTTTATAGGATTCCACAGATTCTTATTAATAAAAAATAACATGGAAAGTTTAATTTTCATATTTTTCATTACTGAGTCAGTTATTTTTCATTTGGCATAAAACAATTGTTAACTAAAATTTAAATTTGAAGAGGACAAATTAATTTCTCATGTTTAATTAGACAAAAAATCAGTGTTTTATATACATAAGATAAACTTAGCATTAAAAATATTTGATAACAGAATTAAGCTCAAAAATTGAAATTTCCCAAACAGCTAACAAAGAATGACAAACTAACATGGTGAAATCTATAAAATCATTGCAAAGGAGCAGATGTTCATTCAAATAACATTTAAACATGTAAACCAAATAATAATAAAAAATGAGCACATTTGGTAACAAAACCATTCAACAAACAGTTGAAAAATATACCCAAAAAATAGTTACTAAGCAATGCAAAAATTTCAAAAATTAATATTTTTTGCATTATTCAATCAAGTTCCTAAAAAAACCAAAATCTTTCAATTTTTCCCATGCTGTTTTTTAAATTTGCTCCATAGATGTAGGTTCATTAAATATTAAAAACTGTTTCAAATCTAAAAATTTAATTTTATAAGTAAAAAGTAAATATTTTGGCAAAATAAACAAGATTTTTTTATCTTTAATTAATAAGGAGCATAACAATTATATTTTTAGTATTTAATTCATTGTCAATAAAATAGTTGAAGAGATGGTCTTTAGGTAAGGATTCAAAAGTTAAGATAATTTACACGACATAGTTTACAGAAGACAGTTTACAATTATAGTCAGTAACTATGGAGTCATTCATTGCATAAATAAAATAACAAATTTATTGGTTTATAACACATAATTTGAAACTAGAAATAATAAAGATTCTAGGAAATTTCACAAATATGTCTAAATATAATTTTAATACCAGTCCTAATCTCCCCCACCACATTTTTTAACAGTTTTAAAATATCAAATATTTAGTAAAGCAGAAACTAGATTAGAAAATATACCGTTTTTTAGTAAAATACTTTCATAGTCAGAATCTGAAAGATGCTATTTTTACAAAATGGAAAGATTAAAAATCAAGATTATAGGTAAAAACAAATTTCTTTCTAAAATTGCCTATGTTACATTTTACCAGGTGAACATGCAATTTCAAAAATTATCTAAAGCTGCATATTCTACTTGTATCTTTTTTATTATTATTATTGAAGACAGTTTGAGAATGCCTGAGTTGCTCCTTACTACAGTCTTCACTTTACAGATTTAAATCATTGTTCTAGAGAATAGCATGTTATTTCAAATTTTAATACATACTATGTCTTTCTTAGGCAGTCATGGAGAATAGGAATATAAAACATAATATAATTCACAATTCCAATCACCAGATCAATCAACTGATCATACGAGTTTATTGTTCTTTCACAGTGCTACAGTGAAAACACTTTTAAGATTAGATGATGAGATGAGATTAATTAATGAGATTTAAGATTAATGAGGATAGAAACTAGAAGCATAGAAACTAGAAGCACATATAGCAAAAGCTTTTTAGGGCAAACTTTTCACCCACCAACAGTAGAGAAAGGAAGTAGAAAAGAAAAAGAAAGCGAAAGAGAAGAAAATATCAATCACATAGATTAACGAGGACCTTCCATTGGTATAACCAATTTTTTTCAGTTTCAAGAGAAAAATTATTTGTAAGATAATCTTTTTAGAAGTATGAACATTAATTTCCATTATTAAATCATAGCAGTATTTGTAAGATAATCTTTTTAGAAGTTATGAACATTAATTTCTATTAATAAATCATAGCAGTTAACCATTTGATAACAGTTAAACATATTTTTGTGGTCAATTAAATTTTCTGTTTGAAGCTTATCTCTTGATATCTTTTATATCTTCTTTTCTCTGATTGAATGGTCTCTTTGATGACATAGCAAACATTCTTCAAAACATTTCTAACAATATTTTTCACCTTTATTAATTAGCTAAGCAAAATACTGAATTCAATGCAACTGTAAAAACATTCAATGAAGCAGTCTGAAATTCATAGGATAATTTGTTTACATTTGGCTGTTACCATTCGACAATACATAATAAGTGATTTCTGTGCCACATATATTAGTATTTTATATATAAAGAGAGCGATTGAATAAGCAAATTTATTTATAACAACAAAAAACAAAAAATTCTCAAAGTATTTTAGAATACATAGTCCAACAAATAAATAAACCAGAACAGTAGCTTCACAATATCATAGAAATGCATAAATAAATTGCAGGATACAAAGATTAAGAGACAAAGCATGAAATATACTTTCCACAGAAATATTTTGTATAATGTGCTCATTTTACTATTCTTAATTTTTACTATGTGTTACTAATTTTACTATGCATAATTTATATTCATTTATAATGAATAATGATGCAAATATTTCAATAAACAACTACATCTCAGAAAAAAATAAAACATATAAAAAGTTTCAAAACAGTTAAGTTAATCAAATGGCCATTTTGAATTACTGAAGATTATGAATCAGAAACCACTTACTAAGGCTGGCCTTTTCACCCACTGCTTATATCTCATGTAAGGTTTGGCAAATAACATCCAGGGAATACATAAGAGAGCAATGACCACAAGCATTCCTTGAATAACAGGCTGAAAGAAGGGGAAAAAAACAGAAAATCATATTTCACTTTAAATCTATCAATAAACAAAAATGAAAAAAAATTTAGCGGATCAGTCAAAATTTAGATGCTATATTGGATTAATTTTTAAGATACAATATCAAAGATACCTAGTGAAGTATTGGTAACTCATAGAAATTGATAGAAATAATTTAAATAAAATGAAAACATATCCTCTAAATTTTCAATTCCTGAAACGTTAACTCCAAAGAGTAAGTCAATAATATTAACAAATATGAAAGTTAATGAAAAAGAAAAATAAGATGTACATACATAACAAGTCAAAATTTTAGAAATGTTATAAACTAAATGAAAAAAAAACTAATACGAATAAAATTATTAGACCAATAAAGAAGTAAATTATTGAAACTTATTATCTTAAAAAAGAAAAGACCATTTATCTTATATAATTAATACACAGCATACTATATTTTATTCATTTTTGATAATGATATATCTATATGTTTAAAATATCAAAGAATAAACATTCTATATTATTTTCATGACACATTTCTATAAGCAATATTAAATTCAACAAAATCAATTACAGCTTCATACAATATAGTTTTTAACATGGAAAAGAATTTTTTCATATGATTTAATGGTTTAAGATTTAATTCCAACTTCAATACAATTTCCTATTTTTAAACTTGAATTTTACTTTAACAGAAACCAAGTGTTTTACAAAAATATCTTTATTTTAATTACAATTATTATAATACTCCCAGAAGAATTTCATTGTAATCAAAATCTGTAGTTCTTATTTTTATTTCTAATAAAATCAGCTAATCTGAAAAAAGAGAAAATTGATGAAGATCTCATCTTTTTGTATCTTTAAAGATTTTAATATTATAAACACATTGATATAACCTTAGAAAATGCGTTAACACTCAATATTAATGAAGCCCTATTCAAAAAATTTTATCAATAAAAAGTCACTAACCACCATTGATAAATTTTAACAATTTCTTTCGGAATTTCATGAACTAATAAATACTATTTTATACAAGGGGGAAAAAGGATTATTTAATTAATACTCAATGTCCGGGAATTCAATATATAGTTAAAAGAATGATAACTTATTTTTTATTTGTAGCTATATTTCACTATAAATTAGTCAATGTGTTCCTTTATATAAAGGAAAGACAATTCCCTTATTTACCATACACCTGTACAACAAACTCATCAAAAGCCTGTTATTTTTCAAATTTTCCAAAATTCCAAATTCAAAAAAAAAAATCATTTATTAACTAAAATATGTAACTTTTCAAAAAAATCTCTTTAAACAATTTTGAAGCAACAAAAATAATCTCATGCAAAAATATTTCATACCTGTCCAGCATACATATTTTTTAAATAGCAAGGTTCAGTTGGATAGTTAAACAGGAACATATTTATCAACATGATCAAGAGACTAGGGGCACAACTGGCATCTTTAGCTTTATAATTTGTCCATTTTGAAAATATCAGAAGAACTAAATAACCAAATATGGAAATGAGAAAAATCAACTGAGGAACAAATTCGCATATAACATTCAGTGGTCTCTTGAAATATCTGTAAAAGAGAATTCAAATTAATGTATAACAAAAGTTATTTAATTAAAATTATTGATACTTTTGCTAACAGCCAAAATAAATGTCAAATGTTATAAGAAGCACTAAAATCCATAAAAAATTTTAAAAACTTTTTATTACAAAGCATATGAATGTAGCAAAAAATTTCTGTACTAAGCCCACTTTGTGACAACTGATATTGTGGTAATTGGCTAAAAAAAGAGACATTTAATACTAACTTTCATGCATGCACTATAGCTGTTAAGCTAATTATAAAATTTGAAGTGAATTCGAATTCATGAAAAAATTTAATTTGCAATATCAAATGATGAAAATTGAATCTTATGGGGGAAGGGAATTAATTAAAAAAAAAATGTATTCTTGGAATACTAAATAATAACTTTTTAAGTAAAAAAGCAGTATTTCCCTAAAAAAAGAAAAGAATTTCAGATTTTTCTTTTATGAGTTTTACAATCATCACACAGAAAAAAACTTATTTATTTTCAACATTCATTATATCCATATTTATTCAAATTAATGTATAACAAAAGTTATTTAATTAAAATTATAGATACTTTTGTTAACAGCTGAAATAAGAGTGATTCCACTCCCTAGTTAATCAGAGTCATTATAAAGAATGTTTCATCACATACATATGTAATCATAAATATCTTTCAAACAGAGATTTTCTTTGTTTGTAATTATTTTTAGTAGATAAAGGTTCATAAATTACCTATGACATACATGCATAAATCTGATTATGTATTTTATTCTTAAAATATCATATATTTAAGGTTTATATTTATTATATAATACTGTGGATATGTGGCCAAATAGTTCTGAAATTTTATCTCATCCTGGGAGGCATGATTTGTACAGGGAAGAAGCAATGATAAAATGATGTCTGTTTATGTTGTGGTATAAGAGCAAAACCGCAGCAATTTTTCCCCTCGTTAATTTTACTGTGGGATTCCGAAAGGGATTTCTTTGTCATGAGTCAATTAAGGCAAGAAAATCTTAGGTATATTTTTAAAAATATGTACAGGTGTTAAAGGTTTTTATTCCTTCATTCCTGACATGGGAATGATAGAGTAATTAATTTTGTTAAATGCTTGTTAGAAATAATTAAATAAAAAATGGGAATTAGATCAAGAAATAAGAGCAGAAGAATGAAGTTAATATGAGCTAAATAAAAATAAAAATTAGGAAATTAATTAGAATTTAAATCAGATTTAAAAATACCATATATGAGTAAATTTTCAACAAGCAAACAGTCACTACAATAATTCATTGGTGGTTTCAATTTATGTAAATTGTATTCATAGAACAATTTATTTTTTTTAATGCATTTCAAAGGTCAGTTCTTATTTAATAAAAACTGACAATAGAATCTGGAATCCTTACCGAAAATGAGAGGTCAAAATTCTTAGCACTGAGTTTCATGATGAACTTTTAAATCAATAGAAATACATGATGCTCATTTCCAAATCATTCAATAAGCAAATTTTGGTGCTTTATTAGTGAAAAAAAAATATTGTAGTGATTGGATTTTGAAGCGTTAGGAAAAAAACGTTCACAGATGGTGCTAGACAACTAGCGCAAGTGTAATTAAAAGAGTGAGGTCATTCGAGTGTTGGCTCTTGGAGAAGGAGTTACCGAGCAGAGTAACTCGAGCAAATCTGCAATAAATTTGTTGTTAAGTTTTCTATTTGCCTATTTATTCAAAACACTCACGAACCAGCCACGACAAATATGCAGCTAAATAATGAAATTAAATTAAGAATGGCAACAGGGAAAATGAAGCGGTGTTACAATAATACTATGTTACTTGAATGATTGCTATATATTTTCTTGTCCCCATTAAATGGAATAGAGTGGTTTTGTGTGCATTTTTAGTCTGTTTTCTTGATGTTTTAAAGCATGTATTGTACATCATTATAAATTTTATATTCAAAAAACAGAATTTGAATAAATGAAATTGTAAGATTATAAAATAGTTGGTTCACAAAAATTAGAAAAGCAATTTCAAACAAAATAATGTAATGCTCTAATTTACTGGAAAAAAGAAAGGAAAAGAAAAAGACAAAGAAGTATCCACAAATTTTTACAATACTTAAACAGAAGTAGCAAAAAAAGTAATAACAACATATACAATAAAATAAAAAAATGTTCTTCTATAATTATTATATAGAACACAAAAACAATGAACTTATCTACGTAATTTCATCAAAAGTCAGTGAATTTATTATTTTATTACATGCTTACCGATGATTCCACAAGCCTAAAACAACTCCAAATGCCATTTGAGAAACACCAAGAATTACAGAAGATTTCATTTTGTATGAATTCAAAAAGAGGATTTTATTTGTAGATATTTGCCAAACCTGAAAGAAATACAATATATAGAAAAAAAATAATTTCACAGCAACTGAAATAGCAATAAAATGTCATATTTCCAGATTACTGACAATATTTAGGATAATCATATTCCATAATTATTCTTTCCTTCAAAGCATCAGAATAAAGCATTTATAAAGAAAAGATGTTTCCTCAATTCAAACTTTTTGATTACGAATAATTTTATGACTTCCAAAATTGATAAGAGCTACAAATTTATTTTAAAATAGTTGTCTATGGCAATCAGCTGGTTCATTGACAGTATTTGTTATATTTGACTTCAAATACGTCATGGTTGTTTCTTTTTTTCTTTTAATTCTATGTTTATGATTTATAATTCAATCAGTTATAATTACAAAAAAAGTTGAACTTTTTTTTTTATTTAGAATATTAGGGTCTCAAAAATATTTTATTAAATAGGATTTCACAAAAAAGAGAATATGTATAAAATTTAAAATTCATAATTTATTAGAACATTTATTCATAGAAATTACATATAATATAATTATTTATTTCACTTAGACCACTTTTTTAATTAGTTTATTTTTTTAATTTGAGCTTTTTATCAATGTGTTGCCAAAACCTTGACAAAACCAATTTTTTTTTCTCCTTATGCATGCATAATGTGCAAATTAAATTATTGGAAAGTATGGATAAAATATTTTTTTTAATTAATTGAAATAATTTATATGTGAGAATAATAACATTGAAAAGATAATTTTTTGAACTTTAAGATGATACAAAAAACCATTTTAAGCTGTAATATTTTCTGAAGTTACAGTGGAAAAATCCCAAAATTTTACTCAATTTTTTAATTACTGAAAATTATAAATAAAATTTCAAAAAATTGCCTCAATGTGCATATTTCTTCCCTCTAATATACATATATGCTAAGTTTGGTAGCTCTAAATCAAATTGTCTGGACTGTAAAGTGCCAACATACACATTCATCTTTGTTATATGTAAAGATATACAGATATGCAGCAATGAATTCATTATAATACATAGTTAACTAAATAGATATTTTTAACTAATAAGATTTTGAAAAACTATCAATATAATCCTAGGAAAAAAAATTTTTAACTTTCAGCTAATTTATATCAATATTATTATTTTGATATCACCAATATGACATTCTTTTAATTAAAAAAAAATAAATAGAGAGTGAAAATTTTAAATACAAAAATGTTGCTTCCTACAGTTAATTTTAAAGGCTAAAATAAATACAATTATTAAAGCAAATGTATTGAGAACGATTTCATTTTGGCCAATATTTATAATAGTTTTCAAAAAGACAGTATGTTTTGATACAGAACAATTATTGCATAGTACATACTACAATAAGAACAAAATAAAAATATCAAATTATAAATACATTAAAAAGAAATAAAATACAGCGGGATCTCACTTAACAAGCTTAATTTCTCCCTGAATCTTACTCATATTGCTAAATATTCATTAAGTGAAACTCTTTTTTCCCCCATTAGGATCCATGTAAAATCCTTCTATTCAGAAGGAAGAAAAAAATCTCAATCAAATTTATAATAATAAATAAGAATTTTATTCAATAAATTTATAAAAATTTATAACTTATTGTTTATAATGAATGCTTTTTTAACAAGAAAATTGTCTAAAGAGATTTTTCTTTGATAAATCTTCAAAATTTGTTGAAAATGAGACACAGTATTATTATTAAATGAATTTGTAGTATGCATAGATACTGCTTTATCAAGATGATGCTTCTCAACATATCATACAATAATTCCTCATACTTTCAACATCTCCCTTATTTTACTGGAAGGATGTTGGTCTTTTTTACTTACTCTCCTGACCAAATCTTCAACACAACTTTTTGTTGTGATGCTGAATACAGCTCCACAAGTTCTTTGGTAGTTCTGGTTGTGTTCTTCCACTAGCTCAGCAATAACATTACTGTCCATCTCTATACCTATAATCTTGATAGAGTCAAACTCATGTCAATTAAAGCTCTGCAGACACTAGGTCAAACTCCTTAGGAGTTTAGTCTAGGGGTTTCACCTAGGTCAAACTATTCAGTCAAAACTTCTATGTATTAAGGTGCTTAACAAAGATTAAGTCAATCCAAAGGTATTTTTTTCATTTTTTTGTTCTGCGAAATATCCCTCATTAAGTCATTTTCTTGCATTTTGTTTCACTCATTATGCGAGGTGCCTGTTAAGCGAGATTTGACTGTAAACACAAAGCTCTCTCATAGTTAATACTTACAGGATCTACTCCAAATGGATAAGGTTTTCCCATGTAATCAGTACTATTAGGATCCAACTGATACAGCTTTGGCAAATTCTTATAATTTCTAAAAAATATTTTAAAGTTCATTTTAATAAAGTTTAGAACAATACCATAAGATCAAGTTAGCAAAATTATCACATAAACAAATATGAATTTAAAAAATTGATCAAATCATGAAAAATCAGATATTTTTGTAGCAAAATTTGATTTTGTCCAATACTATTAGAAAACTTGCATTACACAAAAGCATACAGAAGGCTGAAGTTAAGCCTTTTGACATTAGATCTAACTGTTGAAAAATTGGCTCACTATTACATAACTTTTTCTTGTCAATACACATGACTTACTTACACATGGAACAAAGGTTACTTTTTTGTAATCTTTTCAAATCAATTAATATTTCAAAGCTGCACAAATGGAAAAAAAAATTAATAGAATTATTTTTCAAATAATTTTACTGTATCTTGACAAAACACAGTAGAATCAATGAATTAAACAATTTTAAAGTATTTTCCAATGACAACTCAAAATTCTTTTTTATAATAAATGTAAGTTTCAAGTTTAAATTAATCAAGCAGTTAAAAAATATTCATTTTATCAAATGTTTCCAAAATTCACTTATTATTAATTAAATCTTAATTATTACTATGAATTTCATAGTAATTTCTGCAACAGACTCTAAAAATAACATTTCTAAAACATTTCTTTCCAATTACTACATAAATAAAGCAATAAAACTTACAAATTTTCTGTCGGATACCATGATGAGCCAAATAGATTGAATGATTTAGAAAATATATCATTATAAATAAGTCCAGTATAAACAGAAAAAATTCCCATAAGCAAAATTATGTATCTTCCATTGAAAAAAGTCAACCAGATCTGAAAATAAATGTAGAAACTTAAACAAATTTTTTAAATAAATGGTATATATATTTAAAACCTTAATACTAAATCATAACAGTTTCTATAATATCAAATAAAGTATATATGTATATATTAAACAATAATGATTGATAAATAAGTAATTTTAAAACAGAATGGCATTTTAGGTTGTTTCAAGATACACTGCATAAAACAATAAGATCAATTTAAGCAGTTTTTTTAACTTACAACCTTGTCAATTTTAAATGCAATAACCATATGTTATTTGAAAAATATTATAGAAAGAAAGTAAAGAAACAATTTTATTGAAAGACTAATTAAGTTTATCACTATTTGGTTATGCAATATATGCAAAAAATTTCAAAAATTTCCATGTGCAGCATATAAACTTTTTTATGATCTTTGAATTAGAAAATGATTATATTAGTTTTCACACACATTACATTAATTTTTATTAAAAACCTAAATTGATAATGAATACAAGAATTAAAAAATCCAATTTGTATGTCATTAATTACATGATAAAAATAAATTAATACAATTATAGTTGATATTACAGATATATATTTGTTAATTTAAATTTTAACCATAAGCTAAATATTACAAAGCTTTTGAAATAATAAAATTAGAGTACCTCATTATTTGATTTTTCAGATGCAAGACCTTTCTCTTTTAAGACCATCCATAAAGCAAACAAAGTCATCAATAATCCATGTCCAGCATCACCAAACATCACCGCAAACAAAAATGGGAAAGTTATAATAGTGAAAAGAGCTGAAAAAAAATAATGATACAATAAATGAAGTAAGATTTATTTCTTTAAAATTTCATAAGCTGTATTATAAATATATTAGATATAATTTTTTAAAAGACAAACTTTAAAATAAATATTCCTAACTTCATTTCTGTTTACTTTTTTTTTAAACTTTAAAAATTAAAATGAATGTATAACTCAAGAGATACAGAATATAAAAGAAGCAATACAGAAATATAAAAGAAACATTAAATAAAATAAATAGTATTTATTTACAATATTTATAGTGCTATCTCTTATTATATATCAGCACACTGAGAAATTATTACAATTTTCTTATTATTTGCTCATTATATGCTTTAAACATTTTTTAAATTATAATTAAAAATTTCACAAAAGCACTTCAAAAAAAGTCAGTATAAATGAATATCTTCCTGTCTTAAAATGAAAACACCTTTAAGAAAACAATTTAAAATATAATGAGAAAATATATATATATATATATATATATATATATATATTTGCATAAAGATAAAATAATAAACAGAATCAGTTTTATGCCAGATTATTATATGATTAATAATTTGACAAAATTAATATTACATTTTAAATTTAAATTAATACTAAAACAAAGCAGCTACAAAAATTGTAAAAACCCCTTTTAGAAATTTGATTTTCTCTAACTAAACTTGCAATTCCCTGATTTATGGTTACTAATTATATTAATATTATATATATTAACATTTCTTAAATGCAAAAAAAAAAAAAAAATAATATTTTTTTATTTCTAAAACTGTATAAGAATTTTAAAAAATATTAAAACATCCATTGGGAGAACTAGTGAAATTATGTTAATAGTAAAATTTATTATTATCTTTGCTCTAGACTTTAAAATAGTTCAGTAACTAATTAATGCTCTTTACATAGTATCAGAATAACATGTTGCAACATAAACATAAAAATAGTATAATTATACATACCTAATAATATATATTTTATAAAAACTTTAACACGAGAAACTTCCAAAGTATAATATCAAAACAACAGTTGTTCTAATCAAAAACTTATGCTACCATAAATGAATAAAATTTTCTCTCGCCAACATTAATGTTTAAAGCAAGATTCAATGAAATTTCCTTAATAAAGAATGTATTAAATATTTCTATAAAAAGGAAAAAATTTTTAAAATATTTTTTAAACTTTTTCACTTTTTTTGGTTTTAAAGATGAGTTTAGTAATACTTTTAATAATACTTTAGTAATACTTCATACTTTTTCTTTTCTTTTTATATTCATTTTTTAAGAGGAGTTGTAGATTTGATCATTTCATACTAAATCAAGATAACCTTAATTATAAGCAATATTTGCATTATACAAAATCTTTAAACATAAGTCAAATATTGAATTAGTAAAATGTATACATTTACATAACATTTTTTTAAAAAAATATTTCATATTCTTATAAATGCTTTGGAAAAGTTATTTTCTAGAAATTATGATAATTCAAATATAGATTTTCACAGTTCTGTACAAGATTAAGATAGAGAAAAACTGAATTGATTCATTAAGCATTCTTACAGAAAAAAATAATTTTAACAAAAGTTTAAACTGACATTATGATATATTCATTTCAAATTTTGCAACCTTATCCCTCTTAATCATACCTGGATTAACTTCTCGATAACTGGCAACACCATACGCATCAACAATGTTCTGAAATCCTTGACTGAATTTATTTGTACGATTAAAAGTAGGAGGAACTTCATTAGTTTGCATTTTATGCAGTATAGATGGAACACTTCCGCCACAGAGTTCCTATATGAAAGATACAATCATTAGTTACATGATATAATATAAATATATATCAATGCAATAATGAATGAAAAGAGAGACATATGGCATAATGAAATATAAAATCATGTTCTAAATTATCTGTTAATCTAAAATAAAATCTTGCTGAAATCAATTAAAACTAGATACAAGTATGCAGCAAGAAAAAATAAAATCTATAAAAAAAAAACCTAAGTGTATTAGATATACAGAGAAAAGTTTTAAGTAAATTGGAATCATAATCACATTTATAATGTATTTTAATTTTGATACAAAATGAATGTTTGACATTTTCTTGCTTCTTACAATATTTATCATGGTTTCTAAAGTTTCTTCTATCATTTTCTTGCCTACAATTTTTATAATTTTGACCCCTAATTTTTTTGTAAATTTATTTTTTTTCTACTTCTTTTTAATACTCTGATAAAAGAATTTTTCTTGTGACATTCATTGTGAAAACACACTGCATTAGAGAATATGTCAAAGTAGACTTATGTATGTAACGGGCATTTTTTTCAAGAATTTCAAACACAAAATTTTATGTGACCCACACTCTAGCGACAGATTGCAAAAAAAAAAAAAAAAGTATATTTAGCTCATAAATTGTGTTAAATTTCTTGAGTCTTATTTTAGAATCATTTTATTTGATTTATCAGTTTTGACACTATGAGATAGAGTAAATACAGAAACAGGCAATCCCCCCACCTTCCTTCTAGATAAGAAGTGCAAAATTGTCATATTATTAATATTTGTAATTTTTAAAAAGCAGCTAATTTAAAGGTCAGTAATCATTTTGCAAATAATATTTTTTTTATTTTACTATTGTATTAAAAAATACATAATCATTGCATTAGAAGTGTAGAATAGAGTATCATAATAGAGTGGTCACATTGGTTCACAGTGTTGCATGTAAACACTGTTTCAAATTTATTGGTTTCTTTTCACTTGATCTTCATATTCTAAAGAATTATATAAAACTTCATGATAAAGGAAATTACCTACTATTACTATTCCAGATTTCTAAGAATAAATATTCTAACTGCACACAATCTATATATTTAAAATTCTAGTTTGCATTAAAAATATTTTCAAAAAATTCTAAAAAACTTCATTTCCAATAGTATTCCAAATTTATTGTTTAAATTTTCCATCAAAAATGTGGATGCCAAATCAAATTACATAATTCTCATAAAATACTCCAAGTAAATAGGAATTTAAATAATATCTTTAATACAAATAAAGATGAACATGTGCGTGTGTGTTGGCAATTTACAAAACAGATAGGAGAATTTAAAGCTATCAAATTTAGAATAGAATATTTTCGATATTAAACTTGCACAACACAGACTTTTTTAAAGCTGATTTAAATTTTAATTATTTTTAAATAAAGTCAAATTTTAATAATCTTTGAAATAATTTTGTACAACAATTACTTTCATATCCTATCAAAGTAAAAATATTTATCTTTCTAATGATACTGGTTCGAATATTATACAATGTTGAATCGAATTTTATTGATTTTTTTTAATTATTACAATCAGTGATCAAGAATAAAGCTTTGCATATTTCTCATTTGAGATGAAAAGGAGAAAAATAAACTGACTCAAAAGAAGAGGGAAAGGGATATAGAGGAGATATTTTGTGATTCATTCATTATCTAAAATAGTTTTTTATATGAAAATTTAATTTTCTTATGGATCTATTTGTTAATATTAAACCTCATAGCATAATTCATTTTTTTGTGAGATTGTATATCAAATCTTCAGTTTCAAATTCAAACTATAGACTGAACTAATCTTTACACTAATTCAGATAAGAAACCACAAATAGAGTGGAATTGATTATAGCAAATAATTATTATAGAGTGGAAAAAAATAATAAGTTTTTCAATAGCTTTTAACATCATCAGTATCTGCTTTTACAAACATAAAAATATATACACATTTTTTGATCACACAAGCTTATTTTTTCCATGGCTTGATTCTCTAATAGAACTTGACTTATAACGGATTATCTCATTTTTTATTTCAATTTTTTTTATTCATTTTTAATTTTATATCTTCTACATCTGAAATCAAATTACATTTCAAATTGTATCAATAATATAACAAGCAATTTAATCAATATTTGAAAAGTGACAGTACATAATTTCAGTCATTTATATTTCAAATAAGAGAAGATTTAATTTATTTATTGTCTAATAATGAAGTGTGAATTGATGCACTCTGAAGGGAATCTATATTTAATGTATGAAAATAGTTAAATTCATTTTCAGTTTTGGAATTGTGCAATTTAAAATCTCATCAAAAAGTTGACATTTTTTTTACATATTGTGCTTGGTTTATAGTAGAAATGTGTTTGAATTTTCAATTTCATAGGTTATCGTGTTCAAAAGTAATAATTCATTATCTTTAGAAACCTCAAATGAAAATAATTTTGTCAGGTTGTTATAATTTCCATAATAATTAGCATATATAATAATAATGACTACTGCAAACAACTTTTAAATTTTATAACTAATCAGATGGGTAAACTAGCTGGTCCCTAAAAACATCTATTTAATATATATATTTTAGTCTTCAATGAATATTTCAAAATTTCTTTTATATAATTATATTCTATAATGTTTGATTTTCAATTTAAAAAAATATTACTCATCAAATTATACCTTTGACTACATTAATCAAATAGTCTGTGAACTTTAATATTTATTATATTCTACATTTTAGTTTTTAATATATTTAATAATTTTTGTTTATAAGTAACATGGAATGTAGAAATTCATATATCTCCAATTAAAATCAAGAAAACATCTCTGTAGAATGAGTTTTTGTTAAATATATTAATTGATATTTAAGCATTTTATTATTGAAATATTCTATTATAATTAGAAAACAATAACTATATAAAATTTTGGAATTCTAGTATATATGGAAAGGAGAGGAAACTAATCACAAAATTCTGTTGGCACAAATGTGAAATGCAAGTTATGTCTTTTTTAAAAATCAGAAAATTACAATTTACAAAAACCAAAACCACATTTGTATAACTTCATGTACATTCTTTCATTCTTTATCTAAAGAAATTTCTTTAATCAAATATCTTATTCTTTATTTAATTAAACATTTTATTCTTTATTTAATTAAACATTTTATTCTTTCTTTAATCAAATATCTTAAAATTATTTCATTCATAAATTTATAATAATATTAAAAGTGATAACAATCAAAAATGTTTCAAAGTAATTTTCTAATAACCAAAAAAGCAAATCTAAGCATAAATGATAGAAAATTTAGGACCCAAAAGAAATTATATCATACCGTTCCACGGCAAAGTGCCATTTGTATCTTATCCAAATCTGAACATGCACACCAGCATTCTGCTATAAGACATTTTTGCGTAACATCTAGGTTAAATAAATTTAATGTATGATAAATAGCTTTGATCTTTCGCACTTTGACAAACCAACTTTTGATGTTTTTGGCAGCAGCTACAAGAACTCTATAACGATGATCCTGGGTTTGTCCAAGAACCTGTAAAATAAGAAATATAAAAAAAAAGCTATTTAAAAAGTAACAAATGAAGTAAATTCATATTTAAAAGATTATTGTTGTTACAAACATTTCACCTGATTTTCAATTCCCTAAAGTCAAAATAAAAATTTCAAAACAAAAAAATACAGGAAAAATTACAAAAGCAGGTTTTAAATAATGATAAATTTCAAATATTAAACATCATGATTGTTTTGGCTGATCACAACATAAAAGTTCTGTAGAATCCTTAAAAATTACCAAAAGTATTACAGACCACTACTGGTTATCAAATGACAATACAATTATAAAATAGCAGATATCATTTAATTAAAGAAAGGAAATTAAACATTTAAGTCATTAGAATAAAAATCTTTTATTTAACTAGTTTTAAAGGAATTACTGTAAAACTATTATTTATATGCATTACAATATTAAACTACGATATGCATAAGTGATTTGACTATTAAATACATAATAATTAAAAGAGGCATACAGTATTTAAGTCTTCTATTCTAGTCATTACTCCAATCGACATTTCTCTTCTATCAGCAGGTGTTTCAGGGCAAGGATATAATGTAGCTCGGAAGCTAAAAGGAGACAAAATTTCACTTTCCTAATCAAAATTATTCTATCTACAGTCTGCAAGTTCTTTAGATTAAGCATACATACATACATACCCTTCACATATCTTTTTAACTCTTGTCTTTAATTGATCACCTTGAAAAAATATTATGAAAACAGATTTGTATACTTGGTCACCCTATAAATTAAACAAAATATTTATAAAATAGCTTAAAAATTCATTTTAATATACATGAATATCACAACAGATATTTATAGAATAATTAAAACAGAATCTTACAGTAATGGGATCTTCTAAAGGAGTATCAATATCAGCTTGACGCAGAAAAACATTACCATGGCAAACTCTCCATAGCATTCTCTCAAATGCTGGTAAACGCTCTCTTAAAATTACACCAGCAACAAATCTTAAAAAAAGAAAAAAATCACAAATTAATCATTTTTGTATAAAATTTTATAATATAAACTATTTTTAAGCTAATTTGTTTTGTAAAACTTGGCTTTACAAACATAGTAAAATATAAGAATTTTACTTAAGTTATTTGACCATTTCCTTCTGCAAATTTTAGCACTATCAAGACGGGGGGGGGGGGGATCTATCACAATTATGGATTGTAAACACCTATCACAATTATGGATTGTAAGATAAAATGCATGGCAAATGCATACACAAAAGTTCCTCCATCCTTTCAATCTATCTAAATAAAGTCACCTAATAAACTTTAAATCACTAATTGAGAATTTTACCTATTCTGTTATAATTTTAAAAGATGTATTTTCCAAAAAAAAGGTGAGAAGGAAGAAAAATACATAATAATTTACCAAGAATTTAAAACATGAGCAATACATACATAAGTAAAATAACTTAATGTAGATTATAATTAAAAAGAAATTTTTAAACATTTGAAGTGATTTTCAAGATTTAACAAAGTTTAAATTATCATATTTTTATAATGAAAAAGTTCCAATCTTTTTGAGTGAAGAACACACTTATAACAAATATAGAAATGTATAAAGAAATTAAAGCAATTTATTGCTTCTCAAATATTTCTAAAATTTAGAATAGATATCATATTAGGTATTAAGGAACATTATTAGATCATATTCCTGTGGGATTAATAACAAATTCTTAAAAAATATTTAACAGCAATTTTGAAAGATTAATACACATTCGACAATTAAATTTTCGCAATTTTTCTACACCCAAATTTATCCAAATACAATTTAAGCATATATTGAAAAGAGAAACTTTTGACACCAGATTTTTAACTACAATATTATTCTTAACCTTTATGTGTACTAATAATTTCAGCTGATGAAATATGCAGCAGGTCAGCAGAATTCCTCTCTCCTAACAAAATAAAATAGTCAAGTGTCAAATCACCTTAGTAATATTACTTCCTTTTTCCTATTGCTTTAAGACCTGAATAAGCCGATAGATACTGAATGGTAAGAACGGATAATAACTTAGATTATCTAAAATAATCATAAATCATATCATCTGATGAATTAAAAGAAAGCAAATGAAGATTGAGTTTTTTTTTCCCTAAAAAATTTCCCTTCGAAAAAGTCTTAAGATGTTTCTAATCAACGATCTAAATGCCTTATAAAGACAACCAACAAAGTGATTATGATCAATAACATTACAAAGAAAGTAATTACCCAAGTTTCAAAGCTTGTCCACCAGATCGCAGCCCTTCTTCTCCCAACAGAGTAACATTTTCTTCTTGCATACTTGGATCGTGCATCTGCACAGCATGAAATTCTGCCTATTAAGCAAATTCTACTATTTACATGCAATTGGGGCCCAAAAAACCAAGAGGAAATAATAGCATGCAGCGTAAAAATAAAATATAGCAAAGTGCAAATTATAAAAAGAAAAAAAAGTACTACATTAATTTTAATTAGAAAAATTACAGAGAGTTGATTTGATAAAGAATATTAATATGCTATTACAAGAAAAATATGAGCATAATGTGAAAATTAATAAAAAGGCCCCATTCTATATCTATCAATAAACATGCACAATCTATAGATATATGGAAGCAATACAGTGATCATCATATTATTAATAATCCACCTTTTGATTTATTTAAAAATTAAATTTCAAAGGAATATTACTTGACAAATTCTCAAAGAGTTTATTTTAAAAGTTGAATCTTTTTTAATCTATTCAGTTATATTTTGATTATGACAAAAAAAATATTCATTATATCACAAAAAATGATATTAAAGAAAAATGTATATTTTTGAATCAATGATGATTTGGCTTTTTTTTTTTTAAGATGAATATTTTTATTATTTTATCAACAGACCTTACTTGGTATTAACTAATATTTTTTATACCTTCAATATTTTAATTCATTCAATATCTAAAGATAAATATGCAAATACAATAAAAGTTTTAATAAGTTATGTTTCATTTTTATAAATCAACTACTTATTTGCTCCTGGAAATGATTTTTTTACTTACAAAATGATATGGAAATCAGCGGTCAAAAATAATATGATATGTTAAATAGATTCTGTACATAAAGATACTGAAGTAATCAAACTCATTGATTAATTTAAAACACCATTACTAAATTTTTTTAAAGCTAAACTATTAATTCATAATATAAATTACTTATTATGAACTAATTAGTCAAAAAATAGCACTGATAGGTAATCAATACAAATAAGATTTCATGCACATACATATTAACATTTTGATTAGTGACTTATATCATTTATGAAACTTCTTAAAAGATATCAGATAAAACGTTCAGATCCTGTAATTGCTGGTATACATATTAATCATTACCTATTAAAGAGTAAATACAGACAAATAAACAATGAAAAAATACTACAGATGAACACTTCCAATCAAGAAATTATAAATACTATATGACAATATTACAAATAAATAAAAATTTACCTCATCAAAAAATTGTTGAGTTTTTCTTAATATATGTTTTAATTCTGTTAATTCTAAGTATGTTTTCTTAAGAGCTTCAGCATTAGTATTAACTTCTCGAAGTTCATTTTCCAGTTTTTCAAAAGTAGCCTACAAAAAGAATTCATATGACTTTTAAATCAATAATTCATAAAGCATAAAATCAAATTCTAAATCAACTAAATAAAGAAGTATTTTAACTACTAAAAACAAAACAAAAATAAGTATTCAATATTTAAAAAATTTCTAAAACTGAATAAATATATAATTTTTTAATACAGTAATTCAAATAGACAAATTTTCATACAAAAACACAAATCTATAACATGAGTGATTTATATTGTAGAACTAATATTTAGCATAACTATTTTTTATTTATTCAAGTAATTAAATTTAAGTCAGAAAAAATCTTTTTAATAATAAAATTAATTAATACAACATTATTAGAACATTATCACATTTAAACAAAATTATTCTCATGTTACGCATAATAACAATATAAAATCCCATACTATTAGTTTTAATAAATTTTAAAATCATATAATATATAAAATACAAACAAAAGTAGAATATCAATATCTATATTTTCCACTTTCTTATGACAAGATTTAATTACTTCAAGATCAATCATTTCTCTTGGCTGAGGAGCTTCTGGATTATCACCAAAGGTCATCATTGCAATTCCATCTTTCTTTATTTCTTTTTCAAGAAATCCTGGACAATTAAAATTAAATTCAAATAAACAATTTTATATATATATATATATATATATATATATATATATATATAAAATTGCCAAATCCTGTAAGCTTTTTTAATGTTAATAAATCAAGGAATAAATATATAAAAAAAACTGTTAAAAAAATTAAAAAGAAAATTACTTAGTTTTCTTTCCATTTCATCGCATCTTCTAACTTCATTAACAAATTTTCTTTGAAAAGCATTAACATCAGGATTAAGCTAAAAAAACATGTATATATATATAAATATCAAATAAATAGTTAAATATATCAAATAATTACATATATATCAAATTAGAGTTATAAACATATAGTTACAATAAAAACAATTTGAAATTATATATATATAAATGTTCAAATACATTAAAAAATTAGTAATCTCTACAAAATTCAAACTCGGAACAAATTTCTAAATACTTATTGATTTCCCATCTTACTTAAGAATAAAAATATTACTAACAAATTTTAAACTGAAAAACTTTTATATAATTTCATTTACTAAAATTTATTTATATTCTTAAACTAATTTCATTCATTTCAAATTACATAACTATAATTTTATAATACTGCTTAGTATGAAATCAATAAATTAGTAAAGTTAAATAGAACCAAATCCTTTTAGACATTAAATCCCATAGTTTCTTATACAAATTTTAAAACCATGCCCCTATTAAATTTTTCCAAATATGATTTTTAAAAAAACAATCTGAGAAAAGGTCTGTTCATTTTTTTTTTTTTTTTTGAATAATTGTAAAAACACGACAAAAATTCTTTTTTAAATACAAAGTTTAATGTTACACATACAAAGTTTGATTTTTTTCAAAAATCATATATGCATATAAATATCGTAACACAAAACCTCTGAAATTTAAAAAAAGAAGAAAGTATGAAATGTTCTTGTAAGTATAAAAACTATTTAAATCAAGAAATTTTTTTATATAATACTTCAAGCCTGAAGCAAAACTAGCAATAAATATATTAAAGGAAAAGGAATAATAAATATACCGAAGGAAAAAATTCTGTAGATGTTTATATATATATATATATACAGTGTCTCACAAAAGTGATGGGACACTTGTGCTTTACAAAAGGAAATTGTAATAAAATAAATTAAAAAAACATGTACAAATTTTTTGTGGGTGTGTTTCATACTTAAATTTAGTAGCAATTATTACATAACATACATTTTGTCAAAATATTAAACTATTAATTTAATAAAAATACAATTGTTTAGAACGGAGCAAAAAATAGCTCACATAAGTGATGGGACACCATCAGATATGCAACAAAAATAGTCTGAAATAAGCAATAAAAATATTTTTGGTGGTTTTATTTTTACTCAAAAGCAATTGGCAATAATTTATAAAATCGTCTGCAGTATTTCTCTCCAGTTTGTTTTGGAATTTTTGTGTTTTTTAGCTCTGTGCAGCCATGAATGCTAAACAAAAAGAAACTTCGCCTGAAATTCGAAAATTAGTTATTAATTTGCATATTGAACGTGGAAAATCTATTAGAAAAACTGCTGAAACAGTTAACTTGAGTCATTCAACAGTTTTCAATATCATTAAACGATATAAAAAGACTCGTATTATTCAGGATAAAAGATGACCTGGCCGACCATCAAAGCTATCCAATGGAATAAAGCGAATTATCGTTCGAAATGTTTAAAAAAAAATCCAAGAAAGAGTGCTCCTAAGGTTGCTGCTGATTTACAAGCATTATATGGAGTAATTGTTAATCTTGAGACTATTAGAAGGATAATTCGATCTGCTGCATATCACGGTAGAGTAGCCAGGAAAAAATTCTTCTTAAGTGAAAAGAATAGAAAACTCAGACTTGCTTTCACAAAATCCAACATAAATAAGAATTCTGATTACTGGAATAAAGTTATATTTGCTGATGAGAGTAAATTTAATATATTTGGTTCTGACGGTAGAATCTTGGTGTGGAGAAAACCCAGGGAAGAATTTCGCAAACAGAACTTGGTGCCAACAGTAAAACATGGTGGTGGAGGAGTTATGGTATGGGGGTGTATGTCGTCCGCTGGAGTTGGTAATCTTGTTTTTATTGACAGTATAATGGATCAGTACAAGTATATTGTCATTTTAAAGCAAAATTTGAAATCTTCAGCATGAAAATTGACCCTTCATAACGATTTTAAATTCGACCAGGACAATGACCCCAAGCACACTGCTTTGAACGTTAGACTCTGGCTGCTGTATAACTGTCCTGAAATAATAAAAACACCACCACAATCTCCAGACTTAAATCCCATAGAGAATATTTGGCAAGAATTGGAATCAAGAATTCGCAAACACACCATTTCTTCAAAACAACAATTAAAATCGGTGCTTCAAGAAGAAGGGGGTAAAATCCCTCCAGAAATCACAAAAAAATTAGTCGAATCCATCTCAAGAAGATTAAATCATGTTTTAAAAGTAAAAGGAAATTCAACAAAATATTAAAACCTTTTAAAAAGTAAAAATTTTGGATAAATATTTGATGGAAAAGTAAGTGTCCCATCACTTATGTGAGCTATTTTTTGCTCCATTCTAAACAATTGTATTTTTATTAAATTAATATTTTAATATTTTGACAAAATGTATGTTATGTAATAATTGTTACTAACTTTAAATATGAAACACACCCAAAATTTTTTTGCACATGTTTATTTATTTATTTTATTACAGTTTCCTTTTGTAAAGCACA
>JAPMOR010014340.1:78905-91502 GCA_026543865.1 Argiope aurantia
TTTAAGAAGATTCATACCTTAAGATTTTAAGAAGATTCATACCTTAAAATTTTTTTTATTATAATTTCGACATTATCTGCTTTATTTCGCTATGATTAAAGGTAAATTTTTCAGAAATTTAGTTTTTAAAAATATTTTTTTCGTTTTAGAAATTAAAAGTTGAAAAAAATTTTAAATTTCTGTGAAAATTTCCAGTTTTTTTAAAAACATTTTTTTATGATTCAATTTTAAATATTTTTTGACTAAAATATTTTTGAAAAATTCTCTTAATAAACTTAATGAAATTAGGCATCCCATTTTCAATATTTAAATTAATTTTTAAAAAAAATTTTTACTCAAAAATTTTTGGAAAATATTTGACTTTTTCACTAGGCTATATTTAAAACGCTTCTAATAAAGAAATTGTAAAATCCGATGGCTAATTCTATTAAGTTGATATTTCTGAGTTTACAAAAAAAATCAAGTAGTTTGAATAAAATATATTTGATTAATATTTTAGCATTTTATATTAAATACGATTTCAGAAAAAGCAAATTGAGAAAAACTCGTTTAAAGATTCAAACTGTAAAAGATAATTCAGTTGTCACGTTAAACAGTTATTGCTTATACACGAGATACTCGCATTATATTTTGTAACAGCTCAATTCTCTCTGTATAGCTGGATCAACTCAACTCTTTATTTTTGTTTTATGTTTAAAACTGTTGTTACGTTCTTAAGTTTGAGTAAAAAACAAGAATTCGAATTGCGTTTGTGTTTGTGTTTGCGTTTAAAAGTCGTTTATTACAATTCAGAAGTGGGATTTACAGGCCATTTTAATTTTCAATTCTGTTTAAAGTACAAAATGTCGTTTTTAACGCGACCTCGTAAGGAATAGTTACGTTTTGTAGCCGAAGAATTATCCGAAGATGTTACATCTAGTGACTTGAAAATTCCAGATTTGAGAAAGTTAATATTAAATAGTAAAAACTATGATGAAGAAATGGTAAGAGGAATGGTTGATATTTTAATTGAAGAAGCTGAACAGGATCGACAAGCCAAGCGGGAAAAAGTCAAGGCAAATTGAATTCTATATCACCTGGAAGTCGGCCATTTGAAGTTATTCACATGGATTTTCTTGATCCTTTTGTAACAAGTGCGTCTAGGAATAAGGAACTGTTAGTTTTTATCGACAATATGACTAAATTTGTACGTCTTTGTCCATGTCCTAGCTGTTCAACTAAAAATGTTTTAAGTACCTAGATGAATTTACAAATGACTTTGGTTGTCCAAGGCGTATCGTGACAGACAGAGGAAGTTGTTTCTCATCATCTTTATTTGAAGACTATTGCAAACAGTTTGGAATCAAGCATTCATTAAATTCTAGTCAAAGACCGCAAGCTAATGGACAAGTTGAACGCATTAATCGAATACTCATTCCAATGATATAATCCAGTGTTCAAACAGAATCTCAGAAAGATTGGGATAATATATTGCCAGAAGTACAACGATGCATTAACTGGTCCCCGAGTAAGTCGACTGGGAAACCTCCTTTTGAACTTTTGTATGGATACACACCAGTAAAATTGGGATATTTTCCTCAAGATCTGTTACCAGCGTCCAATGAGTACGTAAAGCCGACCGAATTGCAAAGAGGTGCTCAGGAAAATATTAGGGTTGCACAAGAAAAGATGAAAAAGAATTATGACAAACATCGATGTAGAGCAGAAAATTACAATATAGGTGTTGTTGTGGTTGTAATACGACTCCCTGAACAAACTTTATTACCAAATTCTAAAACTCAAGCTAAGTACAGAGGTCCTTTAACAATCATCAAGGTATTACCATCGGTTACTTATCAAGTTACTGACCTACGCACGGTTGGGCAAGGGAGAAAAAGACAACCTAATTCTACAACTACCGCTCACGCTTCTCAGTTGAAACTGTTTCATCTTATCACAGAAGATGAAGATCTATCTGATGGTGACAGTGAGGACCTAATTACCAGTTACTGCAATAGTGGTTCCGATGAAACCGCCATTCATGTATAGAGAACACTCGACCTACAAGGATTAGACGCATACCACACCACTTGAAAGACTATGAGCTGTATTAGAGGGACGAGGTCGTCCCATAGTCAGGATGGTCGAATGTAAAAGATAATTCAATTGTGACGTTAAACAGTTGTTGCTTATACACGAGATACTCACATTATATTTTGTAACAACTCAACTCTCTCTGTATAGCTGGATCAACTGAACTCTTCAATTTTGTTTTATGTTTAAAACTGTTGTTACGTTTTTAAGTTTGAGTAAAAAACAAGAATTCGAATTGCGTTTGTGTTTGCATTTAAAAGTCGTTTATTACAAAACACAGTAACATTAAAAACTTTTTAAGAGATTATATTAAACCAATTATTTTTCGCCACAATAAGCAAACATTTGTAAGAGTAAAAGTAATGCCATCAAAAACATAACTTGTAAAAAAACCAAGTCTCGCAACTCAGTTCTTCTATCGTAAAAAGTTGTGAGATCCATGTAATACTAAGTCGGTCAATTTATTCAGTCCCTACTTAAGGGTTCTTCTGTCTTTATTACGTAATTAGCTAACCTAACAACATCTTATAGTGACCATATCAATATTAAAAATCTTTTATGGTTAAAATAAATAGATTGCCTTGGCACTCGCACTAAACAATCAAATTTAATATAATATGTTAATGTAATCTAATTTAATGTAAAGATACATTGTTTTTTCATGCGATGACCAAGTCAATCTATTTATTTAAACCATAAAAGATTTTTAATATTGATATGGTCACTATAAGATGTTGTTAGGTTAGCTAATTACGTAATAACTTAAGACAGAAGGACCCTTAAGTATGAACTGAATAAATTGACCGACTTGGTATTACATGGATCTCACAACTTTTTACGATAGAAGAACTGATTTGCGAGACTTAGTTTTTTTACAAGTTAGGTTTTTGATGTAATCTCATTTCTTTTTGTTGATAGTCCTTTTCTTATTTTTGTATGCAGTCTTCCTCTTTTTCTTTTCCGGTACTAATTCTTGAGCTTCAACTACAGTTTTTCTCAAAGCCCCCTCCCTGTCTCTATGGGTTTTTCTCGTAAGCTTTGATGTTACAATTTTTGACAAGTCTGGACGGTAAATGCTTCTTAGTCTGTTGTATTCACAAATTGAAGATTCCTGCGCTTTAATATTTCCAAAGTCAACATTTATTAGATGTAAGTGGTCCAGACTTGTAACTCTCGAAAGTGCCACGTAAGCTTGACCGGATGTGAATACTGCAGAACCGATATCCATCAGTGCATTATTTAGACTTAGGCCCTGACTTTTTTGCATTATTACAGCATAGGCTATACATATGGGAAACTGTTCGCAATGAACATAAGCTCTATTAATAATTTCAGATTTAGTTTTGACCGGACTAAGCTCGTAAACATGTTCTTTATTAAATGCAATGTATATTTTCTTAATTATTTTTGTATTTTCAGGATGAACCTTTACTCTTTGATCGATACCAATAGAACCATTAACTAAACAAGACTCACGTCAATATTTCACCTTAACATGACCTTTGCTCCTATTTTTATAATTATGTTCTCTTCCAGGCCTGCAGTCATAGAAGCATCGTCTTCATATATTTTTTTATGTATTCATGAGCTCTGTTTGTTAGGTATCTAGGGCAATCTATGCTATCTACAGCTGTACGTTTTATTTCGGGATGTGGAAGAGATTTAAGCATTGCAGTATTTAATTGTTGACACATGTTTTTTGTAGGTAATAAGCAAACGGTATCATCAAGAATTTTCGAGAGGTGTTCAATTATTTCAATTAATCTGTTTTCATTTGAATTGGATTTGAGATCATTAATCTAGTCGAGAGTAAGTCGCGGTCTTTTTGTATAGTCACACCTAATCTTATTCTATTTAGCATTTCAACCAAGTCAGAATCATTGAGCTTTCGCACGTTAATTGTCAGTTCATCGTATATGAACTGTTCAATCCACAGATTCGGTATACTGAGGGAACCTAACAAATTGTTAGTTTCAGTAGTTGATAGTTTTTCAAAAGATGACTTTCCTCTTACCGTCGGAAGCTGTAAGTGATCTCCGAAAACTACAAGAAGTTCTTTTTTCCAAACCACCCATTCTGATCGTCGCTTGTGTCGAATATTTTAGATAAGCGTAAATGAATATATGTTAAAGTATCATTGGATATCATCGACACTTCGTCTATGATAAACAACACTACTTCTTTCAAATCTGATCTCAGAACTTGGAGCATTTCATCAGAAAGTGACTTGTACTTCGGTGTTTGCTTGTGTTCTACAGGCAGCTGCAACAGTCTATGTATAGTCAATCCATTCACATTAAATGCAGTTATTCCACTTTTTTTGTTTAAGTACGTCTTAACCCAAACTTTCAGAGTTTTTATTAAAAAGCTTTTTCCAGTTCCACTCACAAAACAGCGTAAAACGTCACCGTTATTATCTGTTGTGTCCATTTTATTTGTGATCTTATCGAAGACTCTTTCTTAATCGGCATCAACCCAAGCAGCAAAAGATCGTTGGCCAAACATCGCCCCACAGAACGCGCGAGGTTGGGACGAGATCGTCTCCGATCTCGCCCCGACCTTGTTCATGTCCCCCGGCAAAATACCAATCATTAGGCGATTTATTTTCGAGCACTTTCCGGCGTCAAATTTAAATATTAGTTGATTGGTTATTCAGTTTTCTCAAACTCTATAAATTAGTGTTATAATATTTAAAACTATAATACTTTCAAAATTTTGTCAAACGATTGAAAATACGAAACATTTTGAGTAGTTTACTTTTCTTTTTTACCTATGAATAATTTTGTTTGCTATTTATTTTTATAAATTTAAAATTCCATAAAGCACTTGCTTTTGATAGAATGACATTTTTTTATGATTTTAACTTTTGAACTTTTTAAACTATTATTATAGCATATATTTTACCACAATCTTACCATATAAAATTTTTAAGCGATATCTTTTTTTACTACTCTTTAAGAAAAATAAACAAATGTTAAAATTATCTGAGATAATTTCAAATTTGATCACCTGCACATCTATCTATATAGAAGATTTATTTCCTTCAGTTATATATAATATTAATTTTCATTGTTTAATTACTATTATTGATTATTATTTTTAATACGGGAAGAAATGTTAACATAATCATAGTTTCAATTTTATAATTAATCAGTATAATTTTACTGATATATATAATGCATCTACTTTTAAATTTCTAATATTGCCTATATCATCTATTTTTAAAAGTTATTTCATAACAATTCAAGACAGAAAAATATATAATTCTTATTAAAAAATATTTTCTTTACTATACACACTTTTATATTGCTTAATGTGAGCAATAAACCAAGAATTACTAAAAAGTAATAACATAAACTTCTAACAACACAAATTCCTATTTTAATGTATTTTGAACACCCTCCCCCCTCCCCTTTTTTAATGCATTCGTTAAAAATTGTGTAAAACACTAAATTATACAATTCCTATTATATGTTTCTTCAACAGACAACTTTTTTTAGCACACTTCAAATTTCTAATATTTTCATGATTTATGTTTAGTGAGGGTTGGGTTTATGACAAAATAACCAAATTTGATATTTGTTAAACTCTAAATATTTCACAAAAATTCCATGCATAAAAATGCAACGCTCCTCTCAATTTTACTGATTCTATTTAACTTACAAAGTTACTTCATGTAGAAATTTTATACCTCATTAGTGTTAGCTAATGTCCAATAGACAACATTTTACAAGCATATATTAATAATTTATTTCAAATTTCTATTTTTTTTTTAAATTTATGATTAGTTTGGTTTGGTTTTATGGCACAAGAACCAAATTTGATCTTAGATTAACACTGAATATTTCACAAAAATTCCATACACAAAAATGCAACACTTCTTTCGATTGTAAGAAATTCCTTATATTTAGTAACTTGCATTCCTTATATTTAGTAACTTACATGAAGTAACTTACAAAGTTACTTCATGTTGTATAAATTTTATATCTCATTATAAATGTTAGTGTTAGCTAATGTCCAACAGATCACAACTTAATAATTCATATTTTACAATCACAAATTAATAATATTCTTCAAATTTCTAATATTTTCTTGATTTATGTTTAGTTGTTTGGTTTTGTGGCACAAGAACCAAATTTGTTTTAATATTAAGTCTGAATAATTCACAAAAATTCCATACCCAAAAATGCAACCCTTCTTTCCATTACAGAAAATTTTATTTACTATTAATTTACCAAGTTACTTCATATTGCATTAATTTTATACCTCATTATAAATGTTAGTGTTAGCTAATCTTCAGTAGGCAACAATTTACAATCACAAATTAAATAACTTACTTCAAATTTCTAATATTTTCTTGATCTATGATAGATTAACATAGATCAAGAAAATGTTTATGTTTCACAAGAACCAAATTTGATCAATGATTAACTCAAAATATTTCAAAAATATATTTCACATAAATTTCATACTCAAAAATGCAACATTTCTTTCACTTATACGAAATCTCTTTTATTTACTATTAACTTCCAAAGTTACTTCATGCTGTAGAAATTTTATACCTCATTATAAATCTTAAGAGTTCGCTAATGTCCAATAGACAACATTTTACAAGCACAAATTAATAATTTACTTCAAATTTCTAACTTTTTTTTTATCTATGATAGTTTGGTTTTATTGCACAAGAAATAAATTTGATCTATGATTAATTCTGAATATTTCACAAAAATTCCATACCCAAAAATATAAACATTACTTTCAATCATATAAAATTTTTTTAGGTAAATATTAAAAAAAAAGAAAAGAAAACAATTATTTTTCAATTTTTATTTTTTGGAGAAAAGGAAAATGTCATGTATGCCAGGTAGACCGAGAGACGATACGATTCGTTTTACATACACGCAAAGAACATTTATTAGCATTAAGATACACAGTAGAGAAGGTCGTTCGCGAACGAACGGGTCCACTAAGTGAACGAACTGAATCATGTCGCTATCTTCTGAATAAGTCGTTCGTTCTCGAACGACTTTGTGGACCCGGCTATTCCTGTTTATTAGCTGTGTGGACCTGGCTAATTCCGTTCGCGAAAACGGTGTGGACCCGGCTATTCCAGTTCATTAACTGTGTGGACCTGGCTATTTCCGTTCGCGAACAACAGTGTGCAACTTGCTAATTTCATGCGTGAACCTCCTACAGATAAGAAGACAAATGCCGAGGGACGGAAATGCCACCTGTTTATTTCCTTCCCCTTTTCTCAGCAGGGTCGTAAAACGGTGCGGGGCGATTTTGTCTTTTTAACAGCGGTTGCTTCCGTTCCCGCTGTCACTGTTGATTAGTGTCTCCAGAAAGTGCTTGAGGGTAGATGTTTAATTTACAGTACACTTTCTGCAGCTACTAAAATGTCTTGCTAAAATGCCGGGTTTTCGGAAAGTTTCAACTGAAAAAGAAATTAATAAAATACTCTGTGAAGATTCAGATTAATCTCATTTGATATAAGTGATGAGGAAGATGCTGGATTTGACACTTCAAACTCTTTTCAAGAAGAAAATATTTCTACTTTGTTAGAAAATGATCCTGATAGCGAGGACGATATTGAAGTTTCTGAAAATAGATAACTCGGGACAGATTATTGAATGGAAATCAAATTTGATAGAAAATAAAAGTATTTCTATTCCGAAATTCGACCAATTTTTAGGCCCAACCCATAATTTACAAATATCAGAATGTAAAAATATTAAATTTAAACAATAATTAATGCATTAAAATGCTTATTGTTTCCGATAACTGTGTTTAAAATAGTATTAATTATTTTTCAAAACTCAATCTCTCCCATACCAGTTCTTGAAACAGTTTTAATTATAAAATAACAAATTTAATATTCCTTCCTTAAAGAATTTTGCAAAACATTTGAAAATTGACTGATATTATATCTTTATATTGGCTGATATCGTCTGGGACACAAAAAATTAGCCGAGGTAATTTTTTTAAATACAAATTGGTAGAGAAAAGAAATTTTCAGAAATTTCTACAGTAAATGTGAGAAAAAGAGGCATTTAAAACTATTATTTGTAATTTTTTTTTCTTTAGAAATTTGTACAATAATTTAATTGTTAATAAAACTGTGTTTTTGTTTCATGCTGGAGTTAATCTAACTGTTTTTTTAGGTATATGCGTTGTTTATTTATTTTTAATTTTAAAAACTGAAAGGTACTTACTGAATTGCAAAAAGAAAACCATTCATAAAAAAGTTTAAAGAAGGTAAAAAGACTTATTTATCATGATATTAACTGAAAAAAAAAGGCAAACAATTCCTAATTTTCTTATTTTGTTAAAGAATTATTCAAGTATTAGTATCAAATATTTTATCTGAGTTCAAAAAATCTGTCACATTATTAAAGTCGAGAAAAATTGAACACACGATTAAAGGAGTTTTTAATTGAGAAGAAAGGAATCGGGAAAGAAAATAAGAAATCATTTCTTTGATACGATACTGCCAAAAAGAATTCATATGCAAGTAATATTATTATGAATTATATCATAATTATGGTAATTAAATTGCATATTATTAATTATGACGTAAAAAAATTAAAGCTTTTCTTTTTATAACTCTTATAGAAATTCCCCCCCCTAATGAAATTTCTCTTCTTATATACAGTCTTGTCCTGAGCGATGCCCAGCATAAAGCCATTGAAATTAGAAGCATGAAATTTGGGAAGTTATTTTTTGCACCTTAGAGGCATACTAAACACGGATTTCTCAAACTTTTAATTCAAAATTTACTTTAAAAAATAGAATTTTAATGTGTTTTTATCAAAACATCAAAGCATATTATCGCATAAAAATTATTTCAACACCGTTTTAAATGTTAAAAAAGAGTAGTATTTGAATAATAAAAATTTTATTTGGTTGAATATAAATTTTTAAAAATAATTTCTGAGAAATAAGTGGACACGGTTTATAACAAATACTTTTATTATAATGAAATTCAAAATGACATTTCTTCTTCGAATCATTGAATCGCATTATTTTGCAGCTGTTAAAATAATTATAAAAGAAAAAAATGCTTTTATTCTTATTGATATTTGGTTAAAAGGGCTTTTATGTTATACGCAAAAGCACTTTGAGCTAGATGGATGAAATTTGATATACGGTCTTCACACCAAACTTGTAGATTTCGATCAAATTTTCTGTAACATCTGTGTAGAGGAAATCTGTCTATCTGACTGTTTCAAATATAAGTTAGCATAGTAACTACAAAACGAAGAGAGCTAGATAGTTTGGTACACAGATTTAGTATCTATTGTATAAACATCTGTCAAATTTTGTGTCAAAACCAACAAGGGGTTCACCGCATGTCGGTCTGTACTTTCAGATATATGTAAACGCGATAACTCAAAAATAACTAATTTGAACTAAAATATATCAAATTTGGTATGTAATTTTGTGACTATAAGTATAGTTTTGAGTAAAAATTTTGTTTTAATCATTTCTATTATAAAGGATTTTAAAAACTTATTTAGAATTTGGCATTTTTCTATCATCAATTTCATGGCAGTTTTGCCAGTCGTATGATGATTGATACCCATAGGTAAGCTTTAGTTTTTAGCTTTATAAGATAGCAAATAAAATTACTTAATAGAACGAGCATTACTTACTTAATAGAATGAGTAAGAAGGATTATTTAATACTCTTTCTATCTCAGCCATGTTTGATCGTAATAGTTGTTGCTTCCATAAAAATCACACACAAAATTTGTGGTCTTATTGAAAATACATCATTTGTGCTTCTACATGACTATCGGCATTTTCAGAAATGTTTATATATATTTTATTTTAATTTTAAGAAATGTTGGAAAAGCTCATAAATCTTTATTGTTAATCTTATAAAAGTTGACTTAATTTTTTGGTATTAATATTTTTTTTCAATTATATAATTATTTCTATGTTTTTGTCAAATCCAAAAAAGCATAATTTTACAATACAAAAAAATGTTGTGCAAATAGAAAAATAAATATTAAAATTTATTAAATAAGCGTTTAAAATTAATTTTTAAGATTTTTCAGCAGAAGCTATACATTGTTATAAAATGTTAAAAAAATTCTGTGATTAGAAAATATGCAGTTTACATATGCATACTTATACAAAGGTACTTAAAAGTACTTTATTTTTGCAGCAGATTGTCACTACGCACCCTGTAAGGCACGTACAATCTTTTACTTATCACATTATAAATTATTAAATGATAGTTTAAGATATATTATTCTACTAAAGAGTGAACATAAAAAATGCAAGTAACCATATATAAGAATAAATGTAATAGTAAAGCTCTTAAAAAATAAAAATCTAATGAAATTTGCGCAAGTATAAAACAATTGAAATATCAAAATTCCTTCCAAATAGCAATTTCTTGTTTCAATGCCTTGAAAGCTTTTTCACATTCTGCAGTCCACAAAAATTTTGTACCTTTCTGCAGTAAATTATTGAAAGGAGCGACACGAGTAGATAAGTTGGGAATAAATTTTCCGTAGTAATTGACTAAACCCAAAAAAACTCTTCAAATCAGATACAGTTTTTGGAACTGGTAACTTCGTAATTGCATCGATTTTTTCTTGTGTTTTGTGGAGGCCGAATTTATCAATTGTATGACCACAATAATTCACAGATTTCTTAAAAAATTCACTTTTCCGCTTATTTACTCTGAGACCATATTCATCTAGTCTCTGTAGTACTAATTCTAACCTTTCAAAATGCTCTTGATCATTTCTCCCCGTTACGGTAATATCGTCTAAAAATACGTGTACCCCCACGATGCCTGATAAAACTTGTTCAATGGCTCTCTGCCACACTGCTGGAGCTAAGGCTATACCATAATTCACTCTCTTGTAACGGAACAAGCCCTTGTGAGTATTGATCGTCAATAGATGTCGGTCCTGTTCATCAACTAACATTTGAAGGTATGCCTCAGATAAGTCGATCTTAGTAAAGAACTCCCCTCCTGACAGTTCAGCAAAAATGTCCTCGATACGGGGTAAAGGATACTGCTCAATTTTTAGTCCCGGGTTGATAGTCACCTTATAATCACCACAGATTCGTAAGTTCCCATTCTGTTTGATAACAGGAACAATTGGTGTAGCCCAATCACTATATGTCACCGGCTCAATGATGTCTTCTGCAACTAACCTATTAAGTTCAGTTTCTATTCTTATGCAAAATAATTTATTTACAAAGACCTTCGTTAAATAACATTCTACAAATACAAAGTAAAATAATAATTTGCTTCAAATTTTTGACTGAATTTTCTGTAATGACTTGTACAGCCAAGCAGCATCCAGAAACTGATTTTCAAGAAAAAATATTGTCACAAAGTCATTCATACACAAAATTTATTTAAACTTTATTTACAATATTTGTAATATTTGAAGAAGAGTTTGATGTTTCTAAAAATCCACACATATTTACATAAATATTATATTTAACTTAATCATCAGCTACATATAAAGAACTATACATAAACATTTCTTTTGGTTCATTTTTTCCTTTTGTATCAGATTTGATGAACCTAGAAAACTATTATAATAATAATTGAGCTTTCATTTCTTTTAAAAGTACAAATAAAATATATGGTGACAATTGGAGATATGTCATTAACAAGCAAAAGTCTTATAGAACTTCATAAGCATAATAATGTTTTCATTCTGATATTGGACTGTGTAGGCAAATTTTATAAACTGTTTAGGATAATAGAGAAATATAAAAATAACTCAAACTAATGGGAGTAAAATTTATGTTACTATTTTATGAAATGGGAAATAATTAGAAACTATTCATATAAGAGTATTCAAAAATGCCTACATAATCTCAAGTTTTAAAGATCTTCTTTTTTTTTTTTTGAACTTTATAATAAATATATTCTGTTAAGCTTTTTTGTAGCCTCATGTCAAAATAAAAATAATTACACAAATGTTATTGCAATACCAAAATATAAGAATGTTATTTAATACTTTTTAAAACTTCTTTCATTTGAAAATGTTAACAAAAAGAAAGAAATTGTAAATGAAAAGGATAATTAACTAAGCTAATTAGAATTAAAATCACTTGAGTTGTCATTCTGAAAAAATAATGAGGGTGTCATTAAAGAAAATTTATTCAAAATATATAAAGAAAAATTAAAGTTTTACAAAACAAAATGTATGCCTTTCTTATACAGGAAAAAATGTTTTCATATAAAAAAACAGAAATTAAAATTAATCTACTTGTTGCAATGTGGTAGGCTTGAATGACATTTAGAAATACATTTCATGCAAAGACATTTCATATTTTGGCACTTTGTTTAACACATACATTTGATAAATCCTTGGCTGCTTCCACTGGGCTGAGCAATTGCAACTAACTGGAGAGGAATTTTGTGGTCTGGAATATTTTCAAGTTCTTAAGTGAATTGAGATCTCGCATATAATTGTTTTAGATTTTCTCTGAAGTTCCAAGTCGGTAGAAACCATACTCTGTCATATACATTATAACTGCC
>JAPMOR010014342.1:0-44751 GCA_026543865.1 Argiope aurantia
TTTTTAAATTTACAGTAGCCGAAATGCTATTGGAAATAACGTTATTGCATGCCTTAAAATGACATATTTAAATGATATAAAGTTTTTAGTGACATACAAAGATAGCTTATTTTGATGGATTTAGTATTTAATTATTGCATGAAATTAATATGCGAAAGTTTATTTTTAACAAGATCTTTTTATTGGATTAAATAAGTGATCTATTTGCAAGCAAAAGTATAATTTAAATTTAAAAATAAATCTTTGTTCTTGTAAATTTGTTCATTGACTAGATTAAATTCCTAGATATAGATAACATATCACTGTTATTTTCAGTTCTCAAAATTGTAGATTTTTCATTATATTGATTGTTATATAAAGTTGCCAATAGCTGTAAGTTATTTTTTAATCATTCAGATATAGTTTCCTAATAATAACATAAATGTAATTAATATCTTTAGGAAAAGATTAATGATGCTAAGCATATCAAAATAAATAATATAATAATTACAGTAGTTGAATTCTAAACTTGATATTTTTTAATGTCATGCAATTGTCTATTTAGTTCTTGTTTTATACCATTTACGGCTAGCAATTTTGGAAGTTCAACCTTAATATGTCATCGTGCAATAAACTATTCAATTATAAATATAAGTTATGGAGGGGGGAAATGATTCTAGAAATATGTATCAAAATCCTTTATTACGCTATATGTTGACCTAAGAAGTTGACATAGAAAATTTGTTATTGATGAATTTAAAATTCTTAGGGTGCAAGGTATTTCATTTACTCTCTATCTCAACCTGTTACCTTTTTTTTCTGTTGTTAATTTGTCTTATTATATTCCAGAAGATTCCATGTTTGAGATGGGAAATATAAGCTGTCCCATCGGGAATTACAACTCGACAAAATAATGAATCAATTTAAGAGAAAGTTCTCATGCTATGCATTGGGAACTAAGAATCATTTCAATTGTGCGCAAAGTGTTGATTTTGATCCTCTATACGCTACTTGTGTTTGTTTAATTAACATTATTGCACTAAGAAATTTGATGTTAGAAGAGTTACCTCAGTTGCTATGAATACGTTTGGAAGAAAATCCAAATAGCAGGGAAAGAAATGAGTGCTTGTGATTGGAAGTGAAATTTTATTTTGAGATACCATCTTTGAAATTGAATTGAAGAGTGCACATTATAATGGAAATGCCTTTACATACTTACAAACAATGCAAGAGAAGATGATTCATATTATCAACTGTCTGGCTGAATTTTCTGCATAAAAAAAGGTATATATATATATTCTTCAAATCAAGAATTGTGCTGTGTGCTGTGAAATTGCTTTAAAGGGAGCATGATGGAATACATATTTTATGTGTAAAATGAAATCTGCCCAAGATTTTGAAATATCTGTTTTAGGGAAGCAGCATATTTTGAATTTGAGATTTTATGAAATCTGAAGAATTTGTCACGGTAAGAGCTTAAGCAGATCTGAAATATGCACAACAGATACCTAATTTTATTTTCAGAATATTGATTATTGTTTAATCAATACATTGATCATCAAATAAATGGTGTTTGTGTACAAACTACCATGACAACTATGGATTCATCATTGTTACACCAACTGATCAAAAACCTAATCAACTTAAATTGGATCTATATATTATTAATATTTGCTGCAGATAATTTTATGTGTTGATTGTGCGTACTTGGGATAACTTTGTTATACACTTGCAGACTACTTTAATTATCATTAGACATAGTTAAGTGGATAGTAATTAAAAATACCATTTTTCTAATTTTTTGACCCAAAATTTTACTTGTATCTAAAATGGTTTTTCCTCCATTTTACATGTCATTTTCGAGGAAGAATTGTCGGAATGCCTCTAGGTATCATTACTCATTTTGCTCAAATATCAGATTTTAATAATTATAACATTCCAGATAAAACTTAATATACATCTTGAATTTTATTATTTTTATTGTTATCCTTTTAAATTTATTGGTTTGATAAATTTAAAAGTATGCAAAATGGAAACTGTTTCTGATTAGTTATATTTTATTATTGCAAAAGTAATTTAATCAAAACAACATCCACAAATCTTCTGAAGATTCTTGGTATTTGTATTAATTATTCTTTTAAAGTTATGTTGAAAATCAGTTCCTCTTTCCTTTTTGGTTATTTGTCCAAAAGTATTCAGGATTACTAGAATCTTTAAATTTTATGAGCTTGATCTAATTATAAAAGTATTTATTCAATATGGATAAATCATCTGCAAGCATATATCAAAGCTGCTCATTTTTTTTAAGTAGATGCAGTTTTTTCCTAATTATTGTGCAAGTTTAATGCATGCAGATTATAATTAGTATTAAAAAAGTTAAAGTATGAAAGCATTGTATATATTTGTAAAGTATATATTTTTTAAAGATAAAATTGTCTGTTTAAAAAAATAAAACATTTAGTTTCAGAAAATACTTTTTCACTTTGTTTGTAACTCTTTCACATTGCAGATTGAAATTCTTTCACATAATTTTAAATTTCCCTTTCCAAAAATGTAACATTTTAATTTTTGAATATATGTTTAATCCATAACACCAAATTCCATGAGTTAAAAAAAAAAATTTTTTTTTTAAAGCTTATTAGAATTTTGTACATGTGATAATCAGGAAGCCTTTCTATTATGTGAAATAAGCACAGTGCAAAATTTATTTCTTTTATAAGATTCAAAAACAAAGCATAAATGCTGTTTTAAACAAATAATTTTAATTAGCATTTTATCATTTAAAAGTTTTTGGAAATTTATTTAAAAAAATGTTGTTTCCCTTAAGCTATTATGAGGTAAAGTAAATAATTGTCTAAATATAGCACAAGAATTCTGTAGAAAATTTAAGAGTTACTTTTTGTGTGAAGAAGGGTGGTTTCATACGGAATTTTGATGTAAAAGTTGAGAATCTATGTTAAAAGTTATGATCAAAAGAAGTATATTTGCATATTGTTAAATATGAAGTATGAAATATAAAAAATTAAAATTAAGCAATAAGGAAATCTAAGTAAAATTTAGTTTTGAAAGTGATTTCTTTTATCTATTTAATTTGAACCATGAAAGGTCAAAAGATGCATCAAAAATAAGATCTTTAAATTCATAACAAATCTAAATATAAAAATGTACATAATAGCTCTCTAGTAGTCATGAGTTATTAAATTTAACTCCTCGTCCTAAAATAAGTAGAAAGAGGATTCTGTCCTCCAAATCAAAAGAAAGCTGTAGATTTAACTTGATCACTAAATACAAAATAATAGAACATATAAAATCTTAAATTTCTGGAAGCAAATTGATAATATTTGTTTTTTAATCAATCAATAGAATATGTGGATTATGTATTTGTTAAAATAGTATTACTTTTAAGATGAAATGTTTATCTTTTGAATTGAACAAGAAAATGAATCTGAAAGAGTGTGTTAGTAAAATATATGTAAAAAAGCTAACTGAAATCAAGGTTATAATATCACCTATATTTTAAAAATATTAAAACTTTCTGGATAGGCCGTATATCTTCACTAAAAAAATAGTCAAAGGAACTAGTGAACAAGATATTGTTAATAATTGCAAGAATACAGTCTTTCAGAACTCTTGGTATAAGCTTGAAAGATTGATAAAACATATCTTGAGAAGCGTATATCAATTTGCAATGCATATTTGTAGCCTTAAGGATAAAATACTATGGTTAAGTTGAATACATCTTATAAAATTAAAGCACAGGATGGAAAAGAAATTGACCAGTACAAATTGAAGCTCAAAATATAAAAAGAAATTGATTAATTAAAAAGGCTTACTATGGTATTAATTTCCAAAAATAAAATCTATCAATGTTAGCAATTTTATTTATCCCCTTGCGCACATTTGTGGAAAGATCAGGCATTTCCTGTACTGCAGTTACAAGACTGTTCATATGGATCTTCAGAAAAATATGTAAATATAAAATTGAATGATTATGAACTGTATTTTCTAAGTGTTAAAGACTGTGGTACTTGTTTGCGACTTTGCAAAAATTTGGATTTTCTTGCTGTTTGGAATATTGGTTATCTTCAATAAAGTAGCATATTAAAAAAAAATCCTTTTTGTTACATCGCTACCAATTGCTATAATTCTCTATATTTAAGAAGTGTTAGTTTGTCCTACTATCAAAATCATTCTAGCACTTATCTATTTGAGTAAAGACCATGTATTGTTGATTTATGCTTGTTTACCTTTGTTTCATTGATCTGTAAAATTTTTACTGGAATTTGAAACATCCAGCATGCAAGTGTGTGAGGATCATTTACAAATTAGTTTAATGCAAAATATGTTTTATAAAAAAAATCTTTAGACTTTCCAATATTAAGTTTAGAACTTTTTATTGATTCAAGTTTTAAAGAAATATCGAGGAATAAATTAAAGAACCCAAAATCAATTGAATTCTTCTTATTTTTGTTTGTTTTATTATAAAGCATATGCATAATGAATTTTATTTTAAAAATCAATCAATTTGGTTAATGGAAGAAGCCGTGATTAATTTTTCTATAATTAATTTTTTTTTCCAAGGCAAATTCAAAAATTTTTGTAGGTCAATATTACAGTTATATTAATTTTAATTGAATTTAATTCTAAACACTTCAGTTTTTATTTAATCTTATTTATTTTTCTATTAAATATTAAACCAAAATATTTGAGAAAAGTACTTTGTACTTCTAAATTGTTGCAGGACTAATTGTTAATGCAATTAATTGCATTTAATTATTATTAAGCATTGCTACAGAAATCCAAATCTGATGGGATGTTGTTGTATTGATCAATAATTTTTGTAATGCATAATGTATTATTTAAGAATTTCCAGAAAGCCTGTCATTGTATGTGTGAAATATATATATTCTTTTCAATACTTTTAATCATTCTCTAGTAAAAATACTACTTATTCTTTCAATTTTAAACTCTTCAATAATAAAAATTAATGCTTTTTTAATGCTATATTTATAAGATATTGATCACAAAAAATTTTATTTGCTATCTTAATTTATTATTTAAAATGTATATTTCAATTTTCATATTCTGATCTCAAAATATTTACTATGGTATACAAAATTGATTCATATTGGGTATAATGAAGCATTAGAAAAGCAGAAAAAAAATACAAAGATAAAAATGAGAGAATCCAACAATTGTTGCAAAAGAAAAATGAAATCATTGGCTGAAATAATCTGCAGAAATTGATGCTCAAATGTTGGCAGTAAAAAGCTTTATAATGTTTTTTTGCTGATTAATCTTTAAATGCTTTATACCATGATAGCAAGAATAGAATTTTGTGTTTTATTTCGCATAAATCCTCAATTTTGCATGGCTTTAAATTCAAGAGCATTAGCAATATCTTTTTTCTCCCTCTGAATATGAATTTGCCTTTTAAGAGTTTAGGCACTGATAAAGAAAAAAGGCCTTTTCATCTATTTGTAAGTATAAACACTCACTTATTGTACTATTAATTAGGGTAAAAATGAATTGTTGTATACTTCTCTTTGCTTTATCTTATTGATAAAAGCTAGGAAGGTATTGTTATTCTATGTTACTTGGGGCATAAATGCTATTTGCATACTTTTTCTTGTACTGCTTATGTATAAGAAACACAGGCACTCCCCCTTCCAGATTTGAGTGGCAACCCTTTAAGTGGAAAATTGAGTCTATTGATGAATTTTGATCCAGGAATATTTAAGATATCTTGTTTGTAAAATTTGTTAAGTTGAATTGAGTAGAGAAAATTGGATATTTGTGCTGGCTGATTATGGTAGTTAATTGGCTAACATAATCAGTAGACTAACATAATATCTGTGGTGATTAATTGCTGGCTGCAGTAAACATGACATTTACGGCAATTAATTGCTAGCTTCTAATTAATATACAGTATGGGAAATTGCAATACCTAATTTTACTTTATTGGACATTCACATGCAGAAAATATTTTAAAGATCTACGACAGGAATGAGCATTAAGTTGGTCCCGATTGATTGGTGGACCACGAAGACATTTGGGGGTGACCGCTTTTCCTCGGACCTAAGATGCACATATTAAAATAAACATATTTATGGAACACCAGCTAAACTAAAGAATCAGCTTTTCACAATCGATGCGACTGTGTTTGCTAACAAATGATTGAATGAATGTGTAGACAACATATATGTACCTTCAGTGGAAGTGCACAATGAAGCTTATGTACTTACCTCCAGTTACAAATTCATTGGATCAGGTATGTTGGTTGCTAGTTGCATCCGATACATCTGCAATCTAGCAATTGCTTATAGTTTCATTCAGTTTGACAATTTTATGTCCCTTGTGTTTTCATAGTAAATATAGTAATCGGCCATATTTTAAAAGAGGGGTACAATGTTGGAAGCAAGTGTTAATAAAAGAAAAACATATTATTTTAGACTTTTTTCTTTTAGCTTAACACACCTACTTCACTGGGCTGACCACAACCCCTTGAAAAAATTAGAAGTAGCCCCCTACCCTGGAAAAGTCTGCCCATCCTTGATCTATGATTTTGATAATGAGGATTTTTTTCCCTCCCCTTTTTAAGACTTTCTCAAATCTGATAAAAATTATTTTTAGAAGCTATATTCTTGTCAATCTTTTTGTGTATACAAATGCAATAATTGAAATATATTGAGCAAAGGGATAGGATTTTGTATGTAGTCTTCAAACCAAAATTGTAAATCTTTACAAATGAAACAAACCAACCAGTTTAAAATCTGCTTTAAAATTAATGCTGTGGTGTCCCCACTTTTCTAAGAAGATAAAGGAGTGACATATTTTTAAAATTGAATGTGTTACCATTTATATTAAATGAAATAATTATCAACATAGTATCATTTATTTTTGTTATGGGAGACTAGTCCATTGACAGTTTATTTTTAGTTATTACATTTATTTAAATGAATGTTGCTATCAGAATTGCACCAGTGATAATATTCACACATTATATTAAATATTGTTTTGTTGTATGTAAGTTTTTGTGACCGTATGTAACCATATTTTTAAAACAAGAAACCATTGAAAAATTAGTTCATTTATCAAATTTATATCATTGACTTTTATGTATTTAAAATACTGAATTCTTACCTTGCCTCAAATTAAGTTTTTGAAATTAACACTGTTAAACATTTAAATTATTGAATCATAAAGTAATAATAAAAAGCTGTCAATTAAAAGTATGATTTTGGATACTATTAGAATGCCTTTATTGATGCCAATAATTTGTGGTTATTTGGCATGTTGATAGAATAACTTTTGATCATATTACATTTTTAATAGCAATTTTCTTTAAAAATTTCTTAGATGATCAGATAGGGAATACTTCCAATATTTCATTTTATGAATAGATATTTATATACTTATGAAATTAGATGGAAACTCAATAACAATTTTGATTTTTAAATGTTGCTTGAGAAGATGGCATTAAAATTTGGGTGAAGTTCAAAGATATTTTTGTCATTAAATTCATTTTGATTTACTACTTTATAAATTATTCTGTGTTGGATTAAAAAATTGTTATTTTTAGTATGTTACTTTTGGTACAAATATATTTTGATTAAATGCCCTTGCATCGAAAATTCGAATATACACATATGAATATTCTTTTTTTAAATTATTTAAAATAATTTAGATAAGATTTTGGCTTTATATTGACTGTTAAAAATGTTAAAATTATTAAAGCTTTGTAAAAGGCAAAATATGACATTTTTTTTTTTAATTTGGCAATATATAATCTTAATGGGGTTTTTTTCATTAAATTCTCAATAATGAAATTAATAATAAAATTTTTTTTTAATTTCATCAGTTGTACTATAAAATTAATGAATTCCTTTTAAGTGCAATTTCATGTATCCAGAATAAATGTTTAAAGCGTAGGAAAATAAAAAATAATTTTAAGAATTAAAATATTGAATTTGGTAGCCGACAATAACATAATTTGAGGATGCAGGGAAAACAATATTGTGTTATTGCACTCACAAAAATTGCCTAAAAATTAAAATTAATTATTGCATTCTCTAAAATTGGCTATTGCTACCTTAAAAAAACATATACTAAAAAAAAATGTACTACAACTTTTGGAGTAAAGTATAATTAAAAAGAACTGATTTTGTCTACTTTTTGTTGTTTTCTTACTTACCATGGAAAATTTGCACGTTGTTATAGTTTAATTTTTATTAGTTTCAGCTCTTGTCTTCATTTAACTTCAGTGCAATATATATTTTAGATATCTTACTTTCTCTGAGATTATTTCTCTGTATTATTTTATAGTGTAAATTTTATTCTGCAAAATTTAACAATTGTAATTTAAGTCAAGCATTATTTGTTTCTTGAAATTTTTTAAAGATTTTTTTCATTGGAATTTTATTAAATTTCACCAGTATCTCCAAAGAGGTTTTGGGAAAAGTTTAAAAAATAGGGAATTGGAATTTAGGATGAATCAAATTGTCTAATGCAATGCAGTTTTTTAAAGGTTTTTTTAAAATTATTATTATGACTAAGATTGTATCAAATGTTAAATCTGATTTGTACTACTCGTATATTAATCTATTATAATAAAACAGTTTCAATCAGATTTTTTGCTGCCTTTATTATAAAAGAATATTACAAATGATTTCACTTCTGGAGCATTTATTTTTAAGGTAGGTTTGTAGTAAGTCCCACAAGTTTTTATGAAACTGATTCGAATCCTATCATCCTTTAGCTTGTAAATGGCTTAAGTGCATCATATAATATGAATATTCTGAACAGACTATGGTATAGTCTCATCAACTTTTTTTCACTATAATTGGAAATTTGGGAAAACGATGTATAATAATGCATAGTTAAATAATTTTGGTTATGAGCTTAAATGTATTCAAATTTAATTAATATAACTGAACAGAATTTAGTTTTTGACTAATGAATATTTTTTTTCAAGTAAAAATTAAATTTGAAGTAAAAATTTTGTATTTCGTGGAGCCATTAAGGTATTAATGGCTCCAAGGTATTTTTTGGTATTATAGTCAGTGGCATTTTAAGACAACATTATATAGCAAGTAACTTAATTCCACTTAAATGGTATTTTATATCTTCAATTTCTATTAAATTTCAAAGCTTAATGATAAATAACAATTAAAAATCATCAGATTCATTTTTGTATTCTCGTTTTAATTAGAAGACGCTTCTAACGGTAAAAGGATTTAGTGAACTAGAATATTTTAATCCCAACTTATACTATGGATATCAGCTAGTTTTAAATAAAAGTAGAAGTTAGTTTGTTGTTTTAGAATCATTATGCCTGTGTTTGCAATTGTTGCTCTACTTAGTTTTGCTGACAATCAAAAATTTACAGTATATTCTTTAATGCTTATCTTTTACATGGCTTTTTCTAATTATCAACTGACTGATTAACTGATAATTTGATTGTAAATTTTATTAGTAAAATTTGATGCCATTTTTGAATTCTTTGATATGTTGCATAAGCTGTGATTATATAAATCTTATAATTATAATTTCATTATTACTTTAATAATATTTATCATTACTGTGTTTCTATTCTAATTCTAAATTGTCATTAAAGTTTGACAGTGCAATAAACTTACCAGATGAATTTAATATAATTCTGTTATTTCTATAGGCTTCAACTAAAAATAAGAACATGTTAAAAGGACAAACTTAAAGATAGAATTTTGTTTCCAAGTGTTCTTATACTTGCTGATAGTTTAATTATGCTGTATTGGAAATGTTATAGTATTTATTGATTTTAAATAATTGTCTTTTAAAATAAATATTTCTTTTTATTCCTTAGAACAGTCATGGCAGCAAAAACTTCTACAATAACTCGGGTAAGTTTTTCTATTTTATAATGATTGCTGTTGCACTGCTGTTAATTAAAAGATTATTTTGGTACTATATAATTCATGTAAATGATTGCTTGTAATGTCTCAACTTATTTTTAAATTATATCATATATTTTTAGTTGTATTTTTCTTCTGTTGTGTAAATAATTTCTTCAAAAGCCACTTTTTAATAAAACTTGTACTCATGTCTATAAAATGAGGATATTTCAGAATAATATCAAAATTGTGCACTAGAGTAAAACTATACTCTAGTGTCACATATATTCTCAGAATGTTTCAGTTTGAAATTGAAATAAATCGGCAGATATTGCTGACAGGATGTTAAATAAATAGGTGCAATAAATCATCAAAAAGGAATTATTTTGACGAATGTGTATAGTAATGCGTGTGAAAGTTGAAAGTGCCATAATTGAATAATTAATTGGGGGGACACAATTGGATAATGTTTAACATGGCAGAATTATTGGGCATGTAGAGTGTGGGCATATGCATAAGTATCCAAGAAACTTGTAATATGTGCAGAATGTCACATTTATTCTTTGGAATAGTTCTAGGATTGAAACATAGGTAAATGTTTCAGTATTTGTCATTTCCAACTTACTACAGTAAACAGATGGCTGATATGTAGTTATAAAGTCAAAAGAAACAAGCAGAATAAATATTAGAATTATCTTGGATAAATTTTAGCAGCTGTGGATACCACAGTTTCAAGGCACAGATACTTGAGAAGTATGGTCTATATTCCTCCTGGCTTGTGAGATGTTTTATTTATGGCAAATGAATGCCAGTGCTCATTAGCCTGGCACAAAGAACATTGAACTAGACAACTTTACAGAGAGGCTGTGTGCTTTTTTCTGACAAATCGAAGTCTTCAGTGCAATAGATTCACATCACATTTTTGCAGATTGAGCACTAGGCATCTATCACAAACTAGAAAACATTGTTGAATACCACCATTTTGGTGTTGCTGGAATTCTTGTTTGAAGTGGCAATTCTCAAGCAAATCTCCCATGTTCAAAGAAGAATCATAACAAGCTCTATTTATTGAGATATTCAACAACACATGCATTTAATTCTGGGTGTAAATTTTCTGTTTATGTATAACAATGGCCACCCTCACTGTGCTAACATTGTGAATGAATACTTCAAAGAACATGATATGACAAATTTAGAATGTCTGTCATTCTTCCTCAATCAGAATCTGGCTGATAAAATATAGGACATCCTTTACACTCAGTTTGAGCCCGTAATATACCTCCTATATCGACTGTGGAATTCTTAAGTGAGAACATTGATTAATAATGAGTGGTATGGCCTCATCTAGTTCTCCAAAATTAGCTGTATAATTTGGTATTCAGTTGACCCAGACATTGTGCTAACTTTTTTGTAGTATATGGCCAACATACACTCTTTTGATCTTCGTACTATCTAAATGTTAACTTCTTACTATTTTTTTTAAAGTTGTTCCTGAGAGCATATCTCTTATTTTTATTAGGTACAACAATACTGTATCCTATTTTTTGCAGCATACTTTTAATCGGCATGTTTTATGCTTCCATTGGTTTTGTTTTATTTGTGTAGCTTTATGTTTTTTTGTCCATAATTTGTAGACATGAGTGTAGGTATTTCAGTTAAGCTGTTTTATTTAACTACTGTTTACCGCCTTATGGATATGTTATATTTAGTTAAGCATTCTAAACAGAGCAAATAAATTTAGCCAAAAATGGAATTTTTAATTATTTCAGTTTTTTTTTTTTTTTACTTAGACTTCAGTTCTCTTTTAATAAAGTATTTAAAAGGATACACTGGTATTGTAATGCAATAATTGCTGAAACATTTCAAAGAGGTTTTAGAAAGTATTTTATTTTTGCAAGATAAATTCTGCAAAATAATATGAATATAAGAAATTATTTAACTTCAGTTCTGCAATTCTTCTTCCTTTCTTTTTAGCATTTCCTGTATTTGTCTGTACTTACCTTTTTTTAAAAAATTTGTGCTATGTAACTTTGTTGTTAAAGAAAATTCTGAAGGTTTTTTTTAATAGAAGTAAGATTACAAGTTTGTTTTGCTTTATTAATGTAAGCTAGATGAGATCAAGAATATCTCAAAAATGAACTTGTTGTGTGTTTGCATTATATTTTCTAGTTCTTATTTCCTTCCCTTTTTAATTGTTAATATTGATAATTTGTACTTGTGTATTTGATTACATGCCAATGATTAATTACCAAAAAATCACCAGAGATGCCATGTCAATATGTTATGTTCCTGAGTGTCAAAGGTAGGCTTAAAGTTTGGAAGTGGCATGTAATTAATGCACAAATAAAGATTTTTTAACCCTTATTTTTTTTGAAGACATTTTAATTGTCAATATTTACTTTGAATAGGTTCGTATTGCCAAGGAAGAATTGGAGAAAATGTCAAAAGAACAGCTTCAGAAATGGTAAGTCAGGTTTTAATATTAAACTTTTCATGCATATATTTCTAGATGTAGAAAAAAGTTTATTTAACTTTTAATGCGTGGTTTATATAAATATTTTATAAAATTATCTACTAAAAATGTTGCACATGCAGCTTTTGTAAATTATTGGTTTTAAAAATGACATGTTGCAATTCTGTGAATTTTCTAAGCTCATGCGAAATTAAAGCATTCAGAGAACCTTTATAAACAAGTGTTTTTAAAGTGCTTAAATATGCACTTTAAAAAGAACTTGTATTTTCTTTTTATTGATTTGATTTTATTGTATTTTGATTTTTATAAACTACTGTATTATAAAAATCAAAATTAAATAAGTGACAGTGTTATTATAAATATTTAATATAGGATTTGAGATGAAATATCTTATAAAAGCCCTACCTTGATTTTACTTATTAAGTTTAAAGTCTAATATCTAATTATTAGCATTAAAAATTGAAACAAGTGTTTCTCTTGTTTTTGTACTTAGTTTAAATTATATAATTTTATAGTTAAATCAAAATCAATAGATTAAAAAGCGCAGGTTTTTATAAAGTAACAAGAAAAATATTTTAAGTCAAATTTAAACATTCTGGCATTATAATGACAATTTGTTAAAGATCATTAAGTCTTTGTTTAAGAGAAAAACCTAATCACTAAAACAAAAACTTTTATTTTTGAAAGAGCCTTGTAACAAGTATCTTCATTTTTATTATGGATTTCACTAATGAATTGCTTTCATACTGCAAAAGTTAATGAATACATATTATATCAATAATTTAAAGGCAGTACTATTACTAAGCCAAAATAGTTTGTTAATAAAGGCTAATATTAACTCTTTTTCATTAGTACCAATGCACTATTTAGTTACAGTGTGATTAACACCAATATAACTACATTCTATGAATTTTTCATTTGTAATATACTTCTAAAACTAGTCATTGTCTCAAATGTGTGTGTAATTTAGATAGAATTGGTCAAAAGTAGGTCAATTATGTGGCCTGTCGAATCAACAGTCACTTATGATCATTTTAATAAATAGATTCATTTATTTGAAACTAAATATGAAATATAAGAATTGCTATTTATCAAATTTCATCATGATGTAACTTTAAAATACAATACACAGTTGGGTAGTGATTTTAAAGTATGACACAAGGGTGGGAAATGCTTGCTTTTAGAAAAGCTAAGCAGAATATGATTAAGATTAACAGACACTAATATAAATTGTTGTTGTAGGGATTTTTTGTTTGTTTAAATGAAATAAGATGTTTTTATATTCTTTTAGTTGGAATTTACAAGATCAATATATTGACTTGTTAGAAAGCAAGTTGCAAAGTGGGAGTGAGCACTGTAAGTTAATTTGATAATATTTTAGTCTGTGTATTATATAATTAAAACAAAATATTAAAATTACTATTGTATATTTGTTTCCCATTTCATCTTTCATAATGCATATTTTAGTTATTTACTTAAACAATAATTTATATATTTTTTCATTCTTTTATTTAAATTAAGTAATTGCTTAACTAAACTGAGCCTTTAAATAATGGTTGATATTCATTCTTTTTAGTATTTAGTTATAATTGTTTTTTTAAATATCTTTTAAAAGTAAATATGTATATGAAATAATATTGGCTGATATAGTGGATGGATGTTGTAAGAATGTGCTATATTTTAAATAATGACAAGAATGGTATTTTTAAAAGTCAGATATTTTTAACTGGTTTTTGTTTTTAAAATCCATGCATCAGTGGAAGTGGTGTTCCTGAAACAATTTTCTTATAAAAATCTTAGCCCCCACTTTCTGCATAAAATTGTAGACCTTGGATAAGGGCATGATTTCTTGCATAGCATTGACAAATAAGAATTATGAATTATATATCTTTTGTGTGAGCATTTTTACATTTTCTTTTCTAACTGAATCTATTATTTGAATATGTATTTTGGACACTTTAACATTTTCATAACTGATTCTAACTAAAACTTCTAATAAGATCATGTGTATTATTTCATTCATTTAAACATTGCTTGTATGAGTTATTGTTTAGTGAATAAATTGTGAACCCTTTGACAAATTGGATTCAAAATTTAATAAGAATCTACATTTCAGATATTAAATTTGAGTACTAAATTTTATTTATCCTGCTGAATGTTTTGAAGTTATCAATTTCACTTATATTTGAATAACCAGTCAACTTCCTTTGAATGGATTTTATTCAAAATTAAGTAGAAATCTGTAAATTTGATTTTAACCCCATATGTCAAATTTTGTGTGCCTGACTTAGAATATTGATAAGATATTGTGTTCACAGACAGGCATAATACCAATGTATTTTTCTGACTCTGGAAAGTCTGAAACATGATTATTCATCTAGGGTTCGAATGTTTTTTGATGATTACAATGCTATTTCTATGCTTCGTAGACAAGAAAATAAAATAACTTAATTATAGACATTTTTTATTTAATTAGAATTTTGGAAAAAGCTGTCTTAAATGTTTGAGATAAACCTTCTAAATTAGAGGGTTTATCTCAAAGTAGCACTTGTGTTGCTTTCAAGTAAAACCCACGGGTAATTTCAAAATAGTCTATTAATCTAAAAAATTAACTTTTTGATAATAAAATTGCTTTTGAACCTGTTGCTCTTTGTTAGTTAGAGAGGAGTGAAAATCAAGGATTGTTTTTCACTTTAGTTTCAATATCCCTCTCCTCGTAGCAGATATCGTAATCATGGCCAAAACTTTTTTTAATGCAGGGCCACAGAATGTTATTAAAAACTGCTTATTTTTTTATGGGGCTTATATAAGAGGCTATAAAAATGTTTTTTTTTAAATCCATGTATATGTATTTTCCTTGTGATTGGGGGAGGGGGTCCCTTTTTGCCCAATGATAACTATTTTCTTTGTGGTATCAGATCTTTCAATATTGAACAAATATACGATTACTTATTTATAGAGCACTTGTTAATTATATTTAAATATTATTTTATAATTCACCATTAGTGAATTATTTAAATATTTTTACTTAAATTAATTTTTGTACTAAAATTTAGAACTTTTTAACTATATGCCGGAAAATGTGTATTTCATTCATTGTGGACTTCCAAGAGTGAATGCACTAAATGATTCAAAGCATCCAAAAGTGAAAGTAAAGCTAAATGTTTAATGTTCTAAATTACTTGAGGTTATTTGTTATTTTTTTAAAAAAATACCAAAAATAAATTAATGCCAATAATTTTTTTTTCTTTTCTTCTACAAACTACTAAATTAGAAAGAAATGTAACTGCCAGAAAAGAACTCAAGATTTTGTCCAATCTTTTTGATTCAAATCTCTCAATACAGTATTTTTGGAATTATATCTGTCTGTGAATAAGATAACACAAAATGCTTTGAGCTGGAATTTCTTAATACCAAATTTGCTGATTTCTTTAAATAAAATGTTGCATAAAATCCATTTCTATAATTTTTTTTTTGTCTGTTTATCCAAACAGAGGTGAACAAGACAGTTTTAAAATGTGAAGTCATCCTAATTAAATTTAGCACACAGTTTTAGCCTCTAAAGAATGTATCTATATCAAACTTTTAACCAAATCTGACCATCTGTTGATCCAAATCAGAATTGACCATCTGTTGATCTTTATCATTGCATGCATGTAAATACTGTAACAGAAAAATGCAATAATTTAGATAAATAAAATTTGGGAAGCAATTTTGCTTCTAAAATTGTAGTTTTGTTACAATTTTATATTCAGTTAGCCAGCCAAAAATTCTCAGTTGAAATTATTTGTTCAGTAAAGTACTAATGCAGATGTAATTTTTCTAATAATGCAGAATTGATTAAAAAAAAAAATACATGCATAAGAGAGCAAATTACTGCAAGTCCTGCATCTCATACACATACAAAAATGAAAATAAACTGATAAAGTTATAATCTTTTCAAGTTTGATTGTCAGTAACTGAATTAAAAAAACAACAACTTTGTAGCACGAAATTAATAAATCAGCATTAAATTTTGCATCATTAAGAAATTGTTTTGTCAGAGAACAAGTTTAAATGTACAGATATAAAAAAGAAACATGTTCTGTAATTTTACTTTCATCAGAAAAGATTATAAGGTGCTATTCTCATGAAGTTTATATTCATCTTGATTCAATTTTAATATTAGGAAAATGAGATTTTATTTATTTTTATTCTTTATTTAAAGACCATAAATTTAAAAAAAAATGTGGTGAGTTTTGAAAATTTTATTCATTCCTTCTCTTAACCCTGGTATTCGGTTTGTATTTACACCACATATTTGGTGTTTAAATCAATATGAACTGATTCAGAAAATAATTTTTCATGCAGTAAATGACAGGTTAAGAAATAGTTTAAACAATAGTAATGCAAGTTTAAAAATGTGAACTTTTTTGGGGAGGGGGGGGGGGCATTTCTTCAGGAAGTTCTGATTTATTTTTTCTAATGGTGCCAAGCATAGTCATTTTCTGTTTTAGAAGTTGTCCTAAGACGTAAGATGTGAAAAAATAGTACGTGTAATATGATGCCCCAAATACCAATAAGTAAGATTGCACACTACTAGCATTCCCTGATTTTTCTCTGGCTTTGAGTCTTGTTTTTTTCTAGTGTAAGTTCTTGTTTTCAGTGTCACATAAAGTCCATATTTAGATTTTTTTTTATTTAGATGACTTACTTGGTATATACTGTTTGAAAGGACATTGGCTCCGAAATCCTACTTTTTGTTCATCTACAGTAATACTTTCATTCAGATTATGTAATTTTGGTAGAATTTCTATCCACTTTTCCCAGACACCTCGCACTGCAGTTAATTTATCCAAATTTCTTCTTTCATGACAAATGGGTTTATTATTGAAACAAATAATTCTCGATATGGAGCAAAATGTTTCCAGAGACATTGTCAAACGAAATATATTTCTGCATGTTTCTTTATCCCATAAATTTTTTATTGATTCTCTGTATGATTTATAAACACCAGCTAACAATAATAATCCAATATATGCTTGAAAAATTTTACATTCAATATTTTTCTACTTTTTTCCATAGACCTTTTCTCCTTCAATATTAGTCATTTTTATGATTTCATTTTTCACATTTTTATGAATCAATTTTAGAATTGAATGCTACCTTAATTACCTTAATTGCACTTTTTATGTCTGTTATCCTTGCCATTGTATATCTTGTAATCCCTGGTGTAGTTTTTATAGTATTAACAGCTGTTAATTGAGAAGAATGTGGCAGCGGATCCAACTTCCACTTTATTTCATGATTCTTAGAATGAATACTCTCTTATTTATTTATAGTTCATTTGTTGAACATTGGTATTAAAATCATTGTAAGAACTTTCACACTTAATTTCATCTCTTGTATCATACTCAGAAGCTTCCATTAGTTTAGCTGTATCAGAGTGACTGGAATTTATGTGAATTGCCATTTTTTCTCTCACATTCACAGACATAACTCTTTTTACAGTATATTAGAAAGTGAAATATAATAGGGGGAAAGAAAAAAAATGTTGCAATAAGAACAAATAGTTTGGCTCCCTGCCAAATGTATCAACTTTTTGACCGTCACTCTCTTTATCATATGACCAAACACATACATCAATGAAATAGGTTTTGAAAATGGATAAATTATAGTAACTATTGTTATTCTTTTCTTCTGAATTATTCCAAACAAAAATGAACATATATGAGTGAAAATAAATTAATTTTGATTGGTTCAACATGACCCGAACAATATATTAGGTATACATTGAAAAATATTCCATTAAAATTCAAATGAACATAAATCCTTCTAGGAGTGTTTATTTATATTATTTACCTACAATCTCAAGAAATTTCATGAAAATATCCCTGTATTACATTTTTAACAACTGTTGTTAAACATCTGTTGAAAGAGGATTCAGCATTAATAAAAATATTGAAGTAGAGAATTTGAATGGAATACATCATTTTAAGCCTATGACTACATAAATCAGACTGGCAAGAATCTACTTAATAAACATCACTAAAAAAAATTGAGAATTTTAGAAACCTTAGCCTATTCAAAATATCACTTATTTCTGTGAGAACAGATGGCAAAAGAAACAGTTGTATGATGGCATGAAATTAGAATCTGGTTACCAAATTCTTTACTGGGAGGAAAAACATCTCTTGGAAAAGGAAATTACTGAAAGTGAATATAAAGCTATTGCACTTGTACAGCAAGCCACAAAATAATGTAGTAATGAATAGGAAAATGTTATTTGTGAGAAAACTGAATAAATTGAAAGAGTTTGAGAATATCTTTTAAAAGGAAACAACCTTTTACTTATGTATGTAATAAAATTAATGTGATTTTTTTTTATATCCATAATTTGCTTACTTAAGTCTTTCATTTCTTTTTCGAGAAATTGGAATATTAATAATGTTGTAGTATAATCCCACCTTCCCAGTTTCTATTAACTGTAATGTAGTTAAAATGGTAACTAATATATGCATTGAAAGTCTTTTAATATTTTTTAAACAAATTTGCATAAAAAATATTTTTAATAACTTATTTATAATGTTAAATATATTAGGTTATTTGTGGTAGTATTATATGTTGATATTTATATAAAATTGGACATGTACTTAATTAATATTTAACATATTTCATCAAAACTCATAATCCTATTTAAAAAAAAAAAAAAACTACTTTATGGTTGGTTCTTAAAATGCCTTATAAATGTTTAAAAAGTACTTATAAAGTGTGTATTTTTAAAATAAAATTAATCTATGTGCCCTGTAATGTATATACTCTTCCTTTTATGCTGTTTAAAAGATGGCTAAAATAAAATTCTAATAACATTTAGGGTTTCTAATTGTATTTAATGCTGTATTTCAGCGGAATTGATGAGCTTAAGAGAATCTGAAGAAAAATTGAAACAGCAACAACTTGATGCAAGTAGAAGAGAAAATATCTTAGTGATGAGATTAACTACTAAAGAACATGAAATGCAAGAATTTGCAGTAAGTATAAAAATTTTAATCAAGTTTTAATTTAATTTCAAGAATGCCTTTATTTTGTTAATCCCCTTAATTTGGATCTGTTATTTAAAATCTGATGCTTAAATTTCTAGATTTCAGCTATAACTTTATAAAACATGTCTAGATTTATACACATTATTACTAATTTTAATTAATTAAGGATTGATTATGATTTACTTTTATACTTTGAAGGACATTTTTTGTCATGTTCTTTCCTGATATTATGATACATGAATTACGTCTCCTTAATTTATTCTCTTATTTGTGTTATAAATTCCAATGTTTGGCCAAAATAAATCACAAAGTGTTTATTTTAAGTATGTTCAATTAGTTGTTTTTTGAATTTCAGCTTCTACAGTATTAAATTAATATCCTTTAAAGAAAAATGGAACACAATTATTTTAAACATAATTGAGCATTATTCTTGTTTTAAATACTAATTTAAAGTGCATATGTTGTTAAACTAAGGAGGAGGGGATATATTAAATGTACCTGTCAAATCATGAACTTTTTTTTTTTTAAAGTTTTATGTTATTTGTTTTAAAGATAATTAAAGATTTCGGAGTTTCATGTCAATAAAAAGTTTGCTTATGTACTTGTAATATATTTATTACAATGGAGCCTCGCTTATTGAGCATAATTCATTTCCAAATCTTATTTGTCACAAGGAAAATCTGTTAAGTGAAGCAATTTATCCATGTAAGATAAGAAAATGCATTCCATTCTTTAAAAAAAAAATAATAAATAATACTCGACAAATTTAGTGTAATTTATTATTTATAATTTATGCGTTTTTGTATGAAAATTGTTTTGTTTTAAGACATTAGTTTTTGCCTTTAAAAAAATTCATAACCTGGCACAAATTAGGCACAGGCATTATCGATAAATAAATTTGTAGCATGCCTAGTTGTCTTATTAGAGTGATACTTCTCATTGTATAGTGCAATAATTTTCCATGCTTGTCCTTTATTTCGCTGGAAGTTTGTTACTTTGCTGAGTATATTATTTCCACCTCTCTTGGAAAAATCTCCTCCACAGCCTTTAACTGTTACATAAAATCCAGCTCCATAAGTTCTTCAATAGTTCCAGCTGTATTCACTGACCAGCTCATTGGTATCATTGCTATCCATCTCTTGCTCCATAATCTGAGCCTGAGACATAGCTCATAGGTTAAGTCACTCGATAAAATCCCTCAGTCACATTTGACAGTACTATTAGGCCAAAATTTTACCTTGTAGATATAAAGCTTCTCTTCAATAAGAGACTGATACTGATTGTTTCTGAATTTGACGTCACAGTGTTGCCTTGCCAATTATTCTCTGAAACATCATTTATTAACCGAGACAATTTTTTGTTTTATGTTGCTCATTATGCAAATCGCATCGTATATAAGAGGTGCTCTTAAAATTAAGTTTGATTATAGTTTTATGAAGACTGAATTCATTCAACAAACTTTATTTTTGTTATTTATAAAAAAAGAATTGTGAAATCACAGTTTCCAATGTTAGATCTTATCTTACTTATAATCTTATTATTTGTTGCTAATTTCATATTTTATGAGTTAATCTTACGTTAACTGCTTTTTCAGTTTTTAAATCCATAATTTTTAATAGTTGCAGCTTTTTAGCCTGCTGCAATCCACGATATTGTTTGTTAATAAAATAAAAAAGTGTGGAAAAAATTTAAATACATAATGTTTAAAATTTGTTATCTTACTGGGACATTTAAGTGATAAATGCTGGCTATTTAAAGCAGATTTTTGCAGTAGTACCAAATGACATCATAATACCCAAAAGAGTTGAAGAAAAACAATATATCAGCAGGAAATTGATTTTGTTGCTTTTTTTTTTTTTTTACAGAAAAACTAATTTTTAGGTATTTCTCTAATGCAAATTTTTCTTTAACATCAATTTCCTTGTATTTCATTAATTTTTCAGGTTTGAATGTTAGTAAAGTAAAAAATGAACCAAAAAAAGGATAATTTAAATATATATAAAGTTTGATGATAATAAAAAGAGTTTTAATATTTTATATTTGTTTATTTATAATTTTGTTCCAATTTCTTTTATAGGGCCAAATTCAAGAACTGAAACAAGCACAGGTTCCAACTATTGCACAATTACGGTCTGCATTGCTTGATCCAGCTGTGAACTTGCTGTTTGAAAGAATGAGAAAAGAAATTGAGGCCTTGAAAGCTCGCCTTGAAGAGACTCAGAATGAACTCAGCGCTTGGAAATTTACTCCTGACAGGTGCGACACAGACAAGTCTCTACTGGAAAATCTCATAGCCTTCGTGTACTCTTATTATGCGCATGATAGACCATTATTGAAAACCCATACTTTATACAATAGTAACTCATTCTGTGATCTCATCGAGATCAGGATGTCTTGAAATAAACATGACTTCTCAAGTATATCGGTGGCTGGGAGAGGTCGTCATTATGTTTGATTTTAATCTACTTGAAAAAAAATTTTCACTTTGTTACAGCAAAACAATTTTTTTCTTGTGTTTTGTCCAAGAAACAATAATTCTGATTTCATCAGAGTATATTTTTCATATTCTTGTTGACAGTGGATGTTTTTGTTCTGTTAAGCATTTCCTTCAAAAACATTCCAATGAGAAAACATCCTTAATATAGCAGCTTCAGAACAAGTTGACATTTTCAACATAAGCTTCATAAATAATATGCATTTCTTTACTGAAATCGGGTTTCTAAAAATATTTGTTTTGTAAAGAGAAAAGTTTCCATTTTATATTATTGTATTAGTTAAAATGCTTTTGCCCTTTTTTTTTTTTTTTTTTTACACTTTCCAATTATTCTATGATTATGAAAACGGTGTGATAGTTTGAAACAATGAAATTATTAAGAGTTTTAGATTTCAAATTTTTAACTTCATATGAATGAAGATAGGATTCCTTGGGTTCCTACAATCAGAAACATCTCAGAAAATGTGATCCGACTCTTGATTTAACATTTTTTTTTATGCTCGACTCTCAAAAGACCTCCATAAAATCAACTGGAAGAAGTAAAATCCAAGACTGAATTATTTTGCGTTCTAAAGTAAGACTATACAAACTTTTTAGTGACTTTAATTTCTAGTAAATTTTCTTATTTATGGCCTGCTGGTCAGGTAAGTTGCATAATGTTTTCTTGTGAGCCAAAATAAATGTGTGGTGATCAAATGCTTTTTTTATTTTACCTGGAGTAAATTCTTCTAATAAATATCTGTGATATATTGTGAGTAATCGTTTATATTTTGTTCATGTTGTTTAATATTTTATGAACACGACAGTCATATGCGTCTTGTATCTTTGGGTGCTTTTAAAGGAGACAGAAGTTAAATGAATGCAAAATGTTGATTTTAATGATTTAATTGATAATTTGAAAATATTAAATAAAGTTGTATTCCCATCAACTTCATTCATACTAATCCAACAGGAATTATAACTTCGTAATTAGAATGAAACATTCTGAACACCATATGTAGTTTGATTTTTTATTAATTTCAAAAATTAATAAGATTTCAACTTTTAACTTATAATTTGAATTATATATGCTGCATACTTTGCAATGAGAAATGTTTGTGATTACAAAATATTTTTCACATACTTAGTAGTAAGTAGTAGTCTTGTTCTTAATATTGTTCATTATTTTTACATAATGAGTATGCTCTATAAATAGATACCTTCATTGGTAAAATTAATTATGGCTATTATTTTAATTTTTAATGTAGTCCTGCATATCAAGATATTTAAAATAACCTCTTCTTTTAGCTAGCACTTGAACCATAGTGATTATAGACTTTGAAGATTTGGTTATGTAATTGATCATATATGGAATCTGTAATTGGGCTTTAATCTGTAAAAGGGCTTTGTTAATCATGATCATATATTAAAATAACTATAAATTAGACTGTTTTGAAAATATGTTCAAAATTTATACATCTCAATGAAATGTAAGTTAATCTTATAATGCCATTATGCATTATAAGCTATAAAACATTTTTTTCCCCCAGAATATCAGTACTTTAATTCCTAAGTGAGAATTTGGGTTTGAATGCCATTTTAATATTGTATTTTAAGATTCATAAGAACCGAGGAAGTTTGTACCAATTTTTTTTTTTCTTGCATAAAGAGTTTTTAATTTTCGGTTTAAGAAATGAATGTAACTGATATTTTGACATTGATTATTTCGTTTTCTTGAGTCTTATCATCCCTGGTGTTATTGATATAACTGATTTTATAATGTTATATGTAAATGTTGTGCTTATTAGATATAAAACTGCACTAATACTGACTGAAAGGAAGGGATTAAAAGACAAATTCAAGAGATCTTTATTCTCTTATTAGTCAGTTTCAGCAAATATTTTTCTAATATTTTTATTTCTGGAAAAAAGCATCAAATAAAGTTAAAGTGACTGAAGAATGTAATTAACAATATAAAGAGAGAGAGACAGTAAAGAAATACATTTAACCAATTATGATATAAAGATGTCATTATTGGTTATTCAAAGATGTATGGTGAACTGTCAGATTTACTGTATTTGATTTAGGCTTTCATCCCCTTCTAAATTAGAAGTTAATTTCTTCTAAAATGTTTTTGAATTAAAAATACTTAAGATATTGTGTTACTTATTCATGATTATAGTATTGAATAGCCAATTAAAATTCATTTGTATGAATTTTAGAGGAATGATAGAATTACAAAAAAAAATTTCTATTAGGTAACATCTGTAGAACGGTTTATTGGTGAAATTGTTTTTCTTAGTAACAAATTTTTTAGTCATATCGGATATAAATTTCTTTTATTTTCTTTCTTTCTTTTTTTTTTAATTAATTTTATATTTAACCCAATTCAAAAGGAGGATGAATTTTTTTTTAAATGTACAATTTATTTTTTTATTCACCTTTGGAATGTCATTGGATGTGTTAAAAAAATATTTGAAACTTTTTTTTTTATCTTCTTTTTTTTTTTTATCTTCTTTTTTTTTTTTTTTGTCATTTTACTTTAATAGAATTTAATTGAAGGATTGAAAATATAAAATGCATTCCTTAAATGTAGCTATTGGAAAAACTATTTTTCTGTCAAGTCTTGTTATTTCTGTTCAGTTTTTCTTTATTCCTTGGATATTTATAAGTTTGTTGGTTAAAAAATATAAGTCTTTGTCTCTTTTGAATTATGATATTAAAATATATGAACAAAGTTATAAAAAATTATGTGCTGTGAAAAAGAAAACTGTGTCCCAAACTTGAAAAATTAAATGATTACTTTAAGAGAGTTTATTTTATTACTAAATTGGATTTCATTCACCGTATCCAACTTTAACAAGAGTAATATTTTTCACAATATGTCAATATCAGCAATTCATTCTAAAATTTTTGTATTAGAAATATTTGATAATTGCATTGGTAAATGCTTTTTTCCATTATGGCCTTTGGGGTGGGAGAAGTTTTGAAATTCGCAGTAAAATGTTTTATAGTTTAAATCAGATATCTGATTAGTATCATGGCTAGGAAAATAAATAGTTGCTTCTGAAAGAGATATAAATTGAAATTAACATTTCTTTCAAAACTTTAAATTTTTTATATTGAATATTTAGATAAATTTTAATTATTGAAGTTTTCAATTGATGTTAAGAAACATCTTTTAGTATTTATATCTTTTACAGAGGTAATTTATACACTTTTGATTTTTCATTAAATTAAATAAATATATATATAATATATGCCATACTGAAGAGGGACTATTTTGTATAAATTATGATGACATGAATAAAGAGAGTGGAAAGATTTAAGAAAACTGTACTTGATTTCCAAATCATATTTAGCTGCACTTCAATTCATCATAGTAGAAACTTTAGTTTTAAAGTAGTATTTTTAGGAACAATTACATGTATAAATGCTCAAGATTATAATATTTTTTTTAAAAAATGTAAGGTATATGGAGTTTTATTCTGAGGTAACATGCATCATATTTAAGCCACACTTTTTCTTTTAATAAGATATAACTTTATTGAATTATTAAATAATTTAAAATTGTTATAGACAGCTGTAATTTTAATTATCTACTTTTGCATATCTATTTTCATATAGAAAATGGCATAAACAGAATCAATTTACTATTTTTATTTTACCATGCATATTCCCCCCCCCCCCTCCTTCCTGGAATGAAGGATTTCTTACATTTATAAATGTAATTGAGATTAGTTTTTATATAATTGTAAAGAGAATATGAACTGAGCTATAAAATTTTCCTGATATATTAAAAAAATTTTTTTTTAATGTAAAATAAGAGGGGGGGGGGTTCTTGGTTGTAATTGTTGGTACAAAGTGCAAAACATTATTGTACTATATAACCTGTGGACATAAAACTGTATCTCTAATTTAAATATGTACATAAAAGTTTTTAAATTTATTAAAAAATTTTGATTTTCAGAAAATATGCTTGACAAATTTAATTACTTAAAAGATCCTTATATAAAATTTGAAAGAATGCAATACTTCAATGCAAAGGAATTCAAATTCCTTTGAGTCTAATATTAAAGTGTTTTTTTTATATAAATGCAAAAACTTTCTAGATATTTGGGGTTTAAAAAAATATGATGTAGAATGAACATGGCAAATATTTAAGGGTATAATTCTATACTAGAACTAAAGATTTTATCTATACCTTTATTCTGAATAAAATGACCCAAAACCTACATATTTAGAATGAGAATTAATGGAAAGGAGCTTAGTTAAACTACAATAAAAGCATTTTCATTCAGTGGTGTCATTTCTGAAGTTAAACCTGTTAATTAGATTTATTTTTACTTTTTTTTTAATCTTCTAAACCATGCTGTATGATTTACTTTTTATTTTGAATTTTTTAATATAAAGGAGTATAACTATAAAGAAGGAAAATTCAGTTTTATTATTTAATCGGAATCGCTCCTGATAGAGATTCGTAGCAGGGTATCTTTGTCAGCAGAAAACTACTACTCTTCATTCTTGGCTCTGTGCCCGGTTGAAATTCTGAAAGTGAACAAGAGCTTGGAACATTTCCCTCTGAATTTGGACCGTGCATAACTTGTTGAAAGTATATAATTTGTTTGTTTGCTGCATTTCTACATATAATGGAAATTTTGATATAGAGTTCATGCATATTTAATGAGGTAAAATTTATTTTAATAATAATATTTTCAATATTTTTTTCTTTATTTTTTTAAAGCTGCATTTTCTAAATTGTTTTGATTTTCAGTTTATATCTTTATCTCGGACATGCTAGATGATAATGCATGTTTATAAAAAAGTTTATTAATAACGTGGTTGGAATTTTCTACTTGCATAGCTATTTCCTTCTGTTGATTTTATTTAAAAATAAGTAATTAATACAGTAGAATGAGGAAGTTTAACTTGGAAAGTATTGTCTGAGTACAAATAAGTAAGCTCCATAAATAATGAAAGGATCCTTTTCATTAATTGATATTTTATCAAAACAATTTTTAAAAAATAGTTTTTTTTTTTAAATTTAATAACATAATAGGACACAATCTTTAGTTTCAGAGTTTATCTGCCTCTTTTGTAAATATTTCCTTGCATATCTACTTTCTCTTGCTTATTCAAATTTAATTTTTTTTAAATTCTTAAAAAGACTTAGTTTTTAATTAAGATGATGATAGGATTGCATAAATACTTGTTGGTATATATATTTTACTAATATCTGGTTTCTTTATTGATTGCAAAAAAAAAAAAAAAATCTTTATTTGTAAACAAGGTAATTGAGATCTAGTGCAATTTTGATTTGAAGGCAAAATTTGCTGAATTGAGTTGTTGGAAGTTCATTAACATTCATTGAGTTATTTGGGGAACTATAAGAAATTTTCACATAAAGTTTCCTTATTTGGAAATACTTCTACCATAAACAATTTACACTTACTAATAGAAATGAGTCTTTTTGCAATCAATGTCCCTCCTGAGGTAGTTTTGAAAATAATTACGAATAAGATTTTCTAGATTAGTCTAGAAGAAATGTAGTTTAGATAAAGATTGTGATCATTTTTCCTGCCTTGTATAATCATCCATCGATAAAAGTTTACCTTTTGTTTGAATTGCTTCCTACATTCCCCCCCCCCTTCCTGGTGAAATAGCAATAAAGCAAATGCTATTCCATTTTGCATGAGCAAAGAGTTCAACCAAGTTAACTTAGTTTTTATGAAATAAAAATTTATTGATTGTTAGTTTGAACTAGATTTTTTTTTCTTTATGGTTTTTTTTTTTTTAAATATATTGTATGCATTTTTCTGTTTTAATTTTTTATGGAAACTGAATGAGGGGAAGGGGGGGGGGAAGAAGCTTCCATCATTTAATTTTTCAGTATATGCATTATAAATTTTAAAATTACTACAATATTTTAATAAAATTTTAAAACAATAATGTATTAATTTCAGATTGTTTTTTAAAACAGTGATATAAATGAAATTTATATTTCTTAAGCAAATCACACATTTGAATGTTTAGAAACATTATATGCGAACTGAAAGAGTTGTTGAATGAACTAAATCCTAAATTTAATATGTTATATAGTATGCTATTGGCATTTTTGTAAATGAATACCTGAAAAGCATCCTTTTTTTATTGGTTTCATTTTTTCAAAGGTAAAGAAACAGCTGCTGCACTGCAGTATAAAAATTTTTAATTAGTATTTTTCATCAACTGAAAACTAAGCAAGAATCATCATTATTTTTTGTATGTTAAAATAGAATTTAAAATAAAGTAATAAAAATAATTTCTTATTGAAATATAAATAATTGTGTGTCACAAATTCTCTTCTTAATTAGATGTTATAAATGCAGTTGATGTTGTGCAATTGAATATGAAGGTGTATGATAGTATAATTTTCAAACTGATCAGAGGGTAAATTAAAGCGAGAAAGGGGGGAAAAAATCCAAAATACATTATTAATACATTAACTGATTGTTGGACCTTTGAACTAAGTTAATCAGTGGAAAAAAAAAAAAAAGGCTGCAATTTTTTTATGCTACTTTAATTGTACTTCCTTTCTGTGAAGTCATTGGGGAAGTTTTATTGGTTCTGTTACTTTAGAAGAAATCCTTATATTCAATAAAAATAATTTTATTATTAAAATTTTGACATACATTTTAAAAATGAACATTTTTTTCTGGGCTATATGAATAAGCCATTGAGTTTTTACTTCAGCCAAATTAATTTAACCTGTAATTTTTGACCAATATAATTTTGATCCTTTATCGATTGTGTTGCCCTGTTATAATAGTACAATTGATTCTAATTAAAGAAGCAAAGGAAAAGAGTTGTACAAGTGATTGAAAAGAAACTGTAGATCTAATCTTTAAATAATTTGAGAATGGAGAAACATTTAAACCCTTCTGTTCCCTACCAAAATTTTTATTTTAAAAGGATATTTTGAAATTTTTTTTATTAAAGGTAAAGTGATGTTTAAGAAAACAGTATTGGAAATTTCTTCAGTAGTACATCTATTTTAATCTATTCTATTCTTAAAATGACAAGTTAGAAAAAATGAATTTGGGGGGTTTTGAAACAGGGATATTAAGTGAAATATGTGATCTGAGAATACAAAATAAATTTGTAATAAATTTAACTTTGTAAATAAAAAAATTAGACAAACAAATTTATAAAAAATAAGTATTTGAATAATAAGTATATGCTAAATTAATAAATATAAGAGTTAAATTATTATTTTGGATAGTATATTTGCACTTAAAAACCTAAAAAAAGTCCGATTATGTTCATGCATTAAGAATGAGTTTAAATTCTAATTATATGTACATTTGAATCAGAATATTGAAAATTTTATATAAGTGGAATATGAACTTACAGTATCACTTGGATTTCTACTAGTTTGTTTATTTTGGTTAATGGCTTTAAAAATTTAATAAGTACATTGTGTTGAATTTAATCTTTTTATATATAATCTGTAGACATTTTGGAACATTAATTTTTCCTGTTATTCGTGCTGTATATTGATGTACTATACATTTTCATGTAAAATAACTTTTTTAATGTGAAGCTATAATCTCAAATGTATGTCCAATTTTGCTTTATTTCCATTTCAAAAAGTAAATTGCAGTTAAAAAAAATGTCTCCCACTCTATTTAAATTGTGCATTTATTTAAATGAGTGTAGAAAGTGCATGAGGCATTTCAAATTTATAATTTTCAAAAGAAAATATTGTAGTAGGAATGGAGAATTTTATGCTTCATTATGCAGTAAATGTTTCAGGAAGTAAATTGCAGTTTCAGTAACTGTTTTTCTTCTCCCCCTCTATTTGAATGGTGTAGATGTTTGAATGTAGAAAGTGCATGAGGTATTGCAGATTTACAATTAAATTAAAATACCAGTGGCAGGAATGGATAATATCGTGCTTTGTATATATATATATGCAGTATTTTTAGCATGTTATTATTGACAATTCAAATGATTGAATTATTTTACGATAAGGTTTATCTGAAGACAGACCAATCAACTTATTTATTGACATTCATTAAGTACATTTGCTTATTGTCTATTTATAAATTAATTCTGTAATCCTAAATTCTGTTTATTTTATGCTTCAGCTAATGGTATTCATATATTGAGTATTATGCATACTTATATAATAGCTCGAAGAATAATATAGGGTTCACTTTAAAATATACTATGCATTCTTGACTATGTATTAATATTTTGTTGAGGCCAAATTAGGAAAATTCCAACTTTAGTCATCCCTAGAAAAGCATTTTATTAATTGATACACTTTGAATATTTATTGACAATTTGTTTATATTTTAAACTCCATTGATTTTTTAAAAATAATTTTGGCATTTAATATATTTTATATTATATATGATATATAAATAGATATGCAAAGATATTTTAACAGTGTGTGGCCAAAAGGATGGAACTTTTGAAATTTAACTTTATTTCATCCCAAAAGGCATAATTTGTACAAAAGAAAAGTGGTAAAAGTTGCTATATCATGACGCAGAAGTAAAAGAGAGATAAATTTTTCCCTTCAATGATTCTAATAGAGTTTTATAGAGATTTCATTGCCACATGTCCACTTCATTTGAAAGAATGAGAAAATGTTGAAATTATTATTTTTATAGAGCACCTGTTGAATTAATTTAATAAAAAAGTGGGAATTGGACCAGGAACTAAAACATATTAGAATGAAGTTAACATGAGTTAAATTAAGATAAAATTTAGGAAATTAATTGCAATTTAAATTAGATTAAGATATAGCATTACACACACACACACACACACACACATATATATATATATATATAATATAAGAATTATTTAAAGCAGAATGCAGGTGCAACCAGCAGTGAAGAGACTTCATAATTTTTTAAAGTTTGATTTATTCTCTCCGGGAGGCAAGCATGATTATTTATAAGAAGGCACCAACAAGGCAGCGTCCGTCACAGTGCAGCACAAAAGCAGAAGTGGGGAAGAAGCAAGAAATAAATTATCCCTTGTCTTATATAACCTTAGATTTTGATAGGGAAAATATTTCTCTATAGTGCTAATATATTAATAAGATTCTGATGGGGATTTCTGACCCATGTTAATCACAAGTAAGGGAAACACAAGGATCTTTTAAAAAAGAATTTGGCTTGTCAGCAGTATTTTGTCACTTCACTCGGAGTGTGGGAAAGTCGGGCTTTTAGCTGATTCAGCACTTTTACAAAGCTACTCTTGAATTAATTAAGTAGAGAAAGTGGAATTGGATCACGAAATAAGAGAATATTTTAGAATGAAGTTACTATGGACTAAATTAAGATAAAATCTTGGAAATTAATTAAATTGAAATTAGAGTTAAAATATTATTACATATATGTATATATATGTTTGTGTGTATAATTTGAATGTCAAATCTGATCAATACATTAAGTTCTTGAAAAGTTCTAGTTGACTTTGTTCATATTTTTTGAATATATGGTATTTTTTTAAAATATCAGATTAAAAATTGATAATGGTTGAATTCAAAACAACAGGAAAGAATAGATATGCATTAAAAAATTGAACAAAATTAAAGATATTTCAATAATTTATTGCATGCTTGACCAGTCATAAAAATTCAAAATGTTAATTTTTTTTATTTATCATTTATTTTGTAAAATATTCCTCTGTACTAATATCAGTTCTTACAAAATTATTAAAATTAAGCTAATTTCATTATTAGAGTAACTTTAAATTATTTCAAAAAATAAAACTTAAGAAATAAAGTGACATAGTCTAGTAATAAAGTGACATAGTCTTCTTTTTTTAAATCACCAGCACATTTATGGTCTATCATGTTATTAATAGCTTTCGATTTTATTGCAATTCAAATGATGTTATAGGATTAAAGGTTAAAATTTGTTATATCATTTATTTATATTTATAGACAAATTTTTTTAAATAGTGTAAATATGAAATTTTTTGCTATTTCATAATTAGGGAATATTTGTGTGAATGAGGAATTATGAAATACATAAATAAAAAAAATGGAATCTTTTTTTTTTTAATTTTATGTGCGGTCTTCATATTGAATTAGGATTGTTTAGAAGGATTTGGTTGATCCAAATTAAAAAAAGAAAATTTGAAATGGTCTTAAATTAATCAGTCTTAAGTTAGGAATTAAAAGCATTTCTATCAAATCATTTCAACATAGTTCATCATTTTCTACATTATTGTGTAGCTTCTGATAATCCATAAAGAATATATTAAATATATATTTCATATTTTTGTTATATGTTAAACAGGGTTTTTTAAAAATGTTCCAGTAAAAATGGGGAATTAATTTTTTTATTAAAATTTTTTTTCAAGAATTAAAAAGCAAAATTTAGTTTTTTAATATTTTTATTTTAAGCAATTTATGTATGGATATAAATTGCTTCACTTTGATGACGCAAAAGTAAAGAAATGGTTTTGTTTTAATTTTTTTAATTAAAAAATATTCTTAAAGCACGGAATGCAAAGAAGTTAATGCAAGATTGTTTAAATAAAAACTATTCAAATTTAGAGAATAAGTAATAAATGGCCTTCATAATATTTTTATAGTGAGAATCTCTTTCTTTTTCTCGTTTTAATGTTTCATTTTGGAAATGATTTATTAGAAATAGTTTTCATATTCCTATTCGTTAATTTTTGAAACATGTACAGTTTGCTGTGATTGAATATCCAAATTCTTTTTTCTGTTCTGTTCGTTCATTGTACAATATAACTATGAAATTTCAGTCAGCTTAAATTGTTTATTTAGTGAACTATTTATTTTTATTTATTTATTTTTTCCTTAAAGACATTACTTTAGCCCTCTGAAAATTTTCCAAAATATTGATTTTTTTAACTTCATGTTACATTGTGAAGTTATTATTATTTATAAGTTGTTAATGAACTTTCTTTGTAATTTCTAAGAGAACTCTTGAAAAGTTACTGGAAGTCATATGAATTGATGGATTTGGATGGATTTTTTAAATTATATTGTTAGAAAGAATTGTACAAATGTATGATTTTTGTTAGTTCATTTTAGAAATAGCATTTCTAAGTCATAATAACATTTTATGTTTGTAATATTGATTGGTGTTGTTGATTGTCAAATTCTTTTCATTAAATTGAGGAGAGCTTTACCTATTTTTTCCATTTACCTACCAATTAATCTTGAAAAATTGTTTTGCACACTTTATCATTTTTAATTAAGACAGCAAATTTATTCTATGATAACATATCTAATTTCTTTGCATATCTCTTTTTATAGTAATACTGGGAAAAGATTAATGGCTAAATGTCGTCTGTTATATCAAGAAAATGAAGAATTAGGGAAAATCATATCATCGGGCCGAATGGCTAAGCTTGAAGGAGATCTTGCATTACAGAAGAGTTTTAGCGAAGAAATGAAGAAGAGCCAGTCTGGTAAATATATTGCAATTTCTGCAGGAATTTTATTTTGCCTTCCCAAATAACTGTTTTAGGAAACCTTGAGCTTTTAAAATCAAATACCTTGTTTGGGGGGGGGGGAATCACTTTAATTGGATTGTTTCAAATCATTTCATTATTATTATGAAATTAAAAATAATTCTTAAAGTTTACCATTTCTTAGAATAATTCTCCATTTGAGATCAAATAGTCTATAAAACCATGGGAAGAGGTACATGCATAATCAATAATAATGGTGGCAGTTAGATGGAAACATGTCCCTTATGCTTAGAATGAGCTGATTAAAATAAGAAATATATCTTAAATTTTTAAACAAATATATATTTAGAATTGTCTTTTAAACTGTTTAATTTAAAAAAAAAACTTAGGAAAAGTTGTTATTTTTATTCTTTCAATTTGGATCAGATATTTGTGAGACAGTTGTTCTTTTTCCATGAAATTCCTGAATTGTAGTTAATGAGCATGCACAAGACTTGTGTTACTGCATGAAAGAGTACAATACATTTCTCTGACAGTATAAGCAATATTCAGCAATCTGGTGGTATTTAGACTACCATACTGGAATTTATTTATTATTTGAGAAACTGTGAGTTTAAGTTCAAAATTGATCAAAGTTTTTTTTTTTTTTTTTAATGAATTGCTCAAAATCCATTAAAATCCAATTTTAAAAAATCAATCTCGATTTTGCTAAATGGGTTTGAGAAGTTCCAAAAAATTCATTAGTTGCATACTGCTAGCTTTGTAAAAGGATAATAGGCCTAAATAATATGGAAAAACATGCACTTTCTAGTCATGCTAATTGGGGGGGAGAGACATACAGGATTGTGTGCAAGCTAAAAAAGAGTCATCATTGATATCGAATTTAGTATCTAAAAGGAATACAAGAAAAGATGACACGTCAAATTTAATGTCCGAAAATAAAACAATTTCGAAAAGTTCAAAAACAATAATTTAAAGCTGAATTTTTATGGGCATTAAAACTTGTTTCGTCACAATTGTTCTTGAGTGCATTCAATGATATATCGGAAATATTTTCACTTATGTTCACTGAAAGTGAAATAGCTAAAAAAAAATTTATGTTAGATTGTACAGAAATGTCTTGCCTTATTTGTTAAAGATTAGATTAATTATTTTCATGAAATTGATTGCTGAGAAATCTTCAAAATTTGCAGAAATGGATACCAAAATACTTGAATTAGCAAAAATAAATAAATAAATTTTAAATAAGGCTTTTTTTTTCCTTCTTAAATATTTATTAAATGATTTGTGTCATAATAATAAAAATTATTTGTGTTTTTTTTTAACACTTGGATCCTTAATATTATATGATTTATGGTTAATGAGCATGGGAAGGTAATATACCCCCTCCCACTGCCAATATATAAATTTTGTTTTGCCAAATTGTAGATAATAAAGATTTTTTTTTGTTGGTAAATATAAATCTTTTAATATGCAATTTCAATTAATGTTACATTTTTGCTTCCTTTCTTTGCTATCTCCACTCCTTAAAACCAGTTTGCCCATGATTGCTGTCTTCATTTCTTGAATATATGTGCAGAAAAAATGCCGGGATTTTTTTTTTGACTGTTTTCTTCATATATCTTCCTATAGTATAATATATGTAAAAATATATATTTGTAAAAAAAAAAAAAAAAAAAAAAAACACGAGTTCAAAATATTTTTAAATTTACTTTTTTAATTGTATAGCTATGTATTCAATTAATTCTTTTAAAAAAGTGTTTTTATTGATTATTAGTATAGAATGTATATATATTTGTATATGAATGTATATATATTTTTTAATAATCTTTTACAATATATTTTCTAAATATGCCACTGATTGAAGTATTTTATGTGTAATGATGTCTTTATTGAAGTTTGAGTTCATTCATGCAATGGTAAAATTCAAAAGCTCCATTGTGTTTTATTCATTTAGGATTCTTAATACAAATTCTAATATGAGTTTATGAAAGGAAGTCAGTGGGACTCAATTAAATAAAGTTCTTCAATTAAGCTTCAAAAATATCAACGATAGTTGATAGTTATTAATGAAATCTAAAGGTGAAAATGTTCTATTGAATATTTTTGTACCTCTTCTTATTGAAATGATGAGAAGTATTTTTTCAAGTAGCTTAGTTGATGGTGAAAGTGTTATTAGATTATTTTGCTTAATTTTAACTCGGTTTTTGTATTGTAGAATTTATGCTTAAATTTTGTTGCATATTTTCCCATTTATTTTCCCAATTTATTATTTTATATAATTTTTTAATTTCTGAAGTTTTATAGTTTTTATTGAACTTTTTGTCTTTCATTTGTAAAATATTCAATCATGATTCGCATAAACTCATAATGAACATTAATTCTTTTCAGAGCTCGATGAGTTGCTGCTAGAATTAGATGAAGATGTAGAAGGTATGCAAAGTACCATCTATTATTTGCAACAACAACTGAGAGAAGCCAAAGAGCAAATTGCTCAACTTCAAAAGGAGAAACAAGAACACTCGGACATGCCTAATGGTTTACCAGATAAACATTTGTCAAATAACATAGATGAATGCAAATCACCACCACAAGTTCAGACAATTGTAGAAAATCATCACGTAAATAATTCATCTGTAGATTCTTCATCAGAAGAAATAAATAGAACTGAGGAAGCATCTAGTCCTATCATCAAAACAGAATTGAACTGTGAAGAACCTACGTTAGTATCTTCTACGAAAGAATGTAATGATATAACGAATGAGGATAAAAAACCAATTGCTTCTGAATCTTCACCAAATGTTCCTGCACAAAATGATGTTCAGAATGATGTGTCAGTTTCTGCAGTGGAAACAGTTCAATCTGCCGTGGTTGAAAATACGAATTCTGTAAATCATGAAAAACAAACTCCATTAAATGAAAGAACAAACTTACTTGTGGAAAATATGGATACATCTGAAAGAACTAATGATCAAATATCTGATGTAAATAAATCTACAGAAAAAGATGTTCAAGAAACTCCCCTAAAAGATGCTCCTGCACAAAATACTACACAGAAATCTAATAAAAAGACATCTGATGGAGGTAATAAAGGTCGAAAAAGGACTAGACCTAGGACTCCAGTCGATTCTGATAGCAGCAAAGAGGATTCTGTGCCTGTCAGAAAACGAACTAGACGTCGTGATGCAGAGGCTCACCAAGATGCTGTAGAAGAAAATAAGGTTGAATTTGATACCGATACTGAAGTTCAGGTTGCACAGACGTTGGCCTCTTGGGCAACTACTAAAAAGGAAAGGACCGAAGTTCAACAAGAGGCAGATGAAAGTTCAGTTGGAAATGGGGAAATAAAAACAGAGAACGAAGATTTGAATAATCATTAAATCCTACTTCAAAAAGAGTAGGTAAATCATAAATAATTGGCATGAAGTTTTTGATATATCAAAAACTTTTGTCAGTTAAAAACATGTAATCAAATTTTTATATTTTTGAGTTTATAGGCATGTTTTGTAAGAAAAAACATCTGCTAATATTTTTTTTTTTTCATTTAGAGCATTTTTCTTTCCATTTGTATTTTCATGATTTATTAAGTGCATATTTTATGTACTACTTAATTAAATTTAAACTCCAAATTTGCTAGCTTTGCACATTGTCTGAAGTTATTTTATTTTTTACACTTGTGTGTTAAATAAAATACTAAGGCATTATACTTTATTAATGCCCAAGACATTGTGGTTATTGCAATTGTAATAAAAAAATTTTATAAATAAAAATAGTTATATAACTTTATTTTTGAATGATTTAATAAATATGTTTATTGTTTATACTTTATTTTTGTTTTTCAATACATGTGAACACAATTAAATTAACAAAATACCATTATATTTTATTAATAACATGTAAAGAATTATTTAAAGAAAACAGTACCTTTGTCATTATCATTTCATCGCATTTCCTCAAATGTGTATGTATTGGGCATTTTTATACATATTTATTTATAAATACATTTATTGTTTACACTTTATTTTAGTTTGTGAACACATGAAACTGAATAAATACTAAGATTTTATTAATAACATGGGAAAAAAAATATTTAGAGAAACAGCACTTATTATCATTTCATTGTATTTTCTCAAATATATATATATATAATGGGTATTTTTTATACATATTTAGCAAAATAAAAAAAATAATAATTTAAGTTTAGTGTATGGTGGGTGATATATTTTAAAAGAAATATATATAAAGCATATTAATTTTAAAGGAAATTTTATTTGTTTATGTATGGAAATAATAAGCCAAAATAGTTTATCAGAAAAACAGTATATTGCTATTTTTAAACAAATATATTGAATCACTTATTTGAGTTGGACTAGTTACAGTATTGCATATAGTAGTTGCTTTTTGAATGACTTCTATATTAAATAATATTAAACATTTTTCATATTTCTTCAGGTATTGAAAATATTATTTGTGAAATAATTATTTCATATAATACTGTGATAAATAAATTGTCTTATAATGCTAATATTCTTTCAATCAATCATATCTGCATATTAAGCTAAGTGTTGTCACTTAAAGAGCATTTTCTAATATTATATGTACACAGAGGAAAAATTAAGACATTGTTATCAAATCAGTATTTAAAAAGTTTGATGTACTAAAGTTGAAATATTCAATATGTATTTATTTATAAAATATTTCTGTTGAATATTCCGATTTGAATGACTTATATCGTTATATTTAAACCATATACTTCTTTCCTCTTAAAAGCATACTTTTTAGGATGAATTTTCTTAATTTCAGGTAACTTCATTCCATTCTTATCTTAACTTTGTGCATTACTTCTTTTGATACTTTTTTGGAATAAAAGTGTGGAAATATAAAAATTACATTAAAAAAATCTCATGTTTGTATTATCTTCTTTAGCAATATAACCACTCATCTTAAAAATGCAATTTACTCTAAAATTGAGTTTATCATTGAAACACTATTGATCTTTTCCTTATGGAAATTATGATAGTGTACTTATGTTGAAATAATATGATCTTAAGTATATTCTAATACTTAAAAAGATTAGGTAATTTTTCAAATACTTTTATCTTGACAACAGTTTAAAAAAAAGTCAGACATGGAAGTACAATTAGAAATACTTGAAAGCATTTGTTTTTTTCCCATGATTTAACTGTAATAAGATGTTTAACATTAATAAACTGTTAACTTTTATGCTACAATTGATTGATAAAAGAAGCATTTACTTTAAAATAATTTTTTTTATATTTTATTTCAAATTACAGTTGTTTATAATAGTTTTGTACACCATTAAATGCATAAATAAAATACCTTAAACCTGGGAAATTGCTTATATATTTAGCTTTTGACTCATATAGTGTTTAAAATCTGCATTTATAAATGTGAGGGTTTATTTTGAAATTTTTATTATTATTATAAAAGTTTGTTTACGGCATCTTTTGCAGATATGTTATTCATACAGCTGAATAAATACTGCAGCTTCAATTACTTCTTAAAAAACAGTAAAGAAGTTAAAAGATTCTTTCTCTAAAATAGTAAAGAAGCACAGTATGATGAAGCAGTAATACAGATATTTAGAAACAAATGATAAATTCTTTTTGATACATATATATTTATAAATCAATATATTCATTTTACTTTGAAAATCAAACAAAATAGTCTATTTATAATAGTCAGAAAAAATCTATTAACAGAATTTTTAAAAAAATAGTGATTTTGAGTTATTGAATAAGCATTTCAATTTCTTGTATTGGTTGAGAATTTCAACAAATAGATAGAATTTTTATTATTATTTGCAAACATTATGAAATGTTCCATGTTTAGCACTTGGCTGCATAATCTATTTGGATAATTTAACTAGGAAAAGAAATTTCAAATTATTTAATACGCTATTCAGTTGCATCTGTCAAGTTGGGTATGTCAGTAAACACTATTTCTGTGAAGTCTGTTAAATGTGTGGCTCTTAGCTGCATTATATTTTGAAATATGGAAGTCATAAATTCATTAATTTTTTAAAAAGAACATATTGATGTATCTTGCATTGGCTGAAATGGAGAGATAGTATACTTTTTATAATGATGTGATGATTTTTCAAATTTCTTTTGGATACATTATGTGATTATAAATATTTTTCAAGCATAGAATAATATATTAACAATTATTAAAAGATATATTGTTTCTTCTTTTCCCTATTTGCACTTGAAATAAAGAATCATTATTACCATTGCCTACAATCTGATTTTGACCTATTCAATTTTAGTTGTTTATAATTGAATTTCTTAAAATATTAATAAAAAATTACAAATTTTTAAGCCATATTTAGTTATTTTACTTCTGTTTTGAAAAATGAAACCAGTTTTTAATTTTCTATCTGGAACACACTGCATATATTTAGAAATGAATATGTATTAGATCAGTCACTGAAGTGTTAGTAAAAAATTGAAACAGATTCTTTGTTGTGAAATGCTGATAGATGGCTGCTGCTTATTGGAAGACTTTACAAAAAATGAAATATATGAACTTTTATACTCTGCATAATTATTTTAATATATATGGTTATTTAAAAAAAGTGATAGCAAGATTTCTGAATAGTATCTTTTTGCCCATTGCAAGGTCGAAATCTAGTTTCATTTCATCTATCATTAAAAACCAGGCATTTTGTAGTTTTGATTTTGTTTAAATATACAATATGCAAGCAATGGAATAAAAATAAAATAATTATACAGGCTGCGTAATGAGAAATTGCTGCAAAAATTTAGCACTTCTGCTAAAAAAAATTTTAAACAATAGGCAACTTTGTATATCTATATATGCATAAATCTATTTTCTAAGCATATTTATGTGTCCATTTTATAAAAATGCATAGTTTTTTAGTGAAAATTATGTGCATTTTTCAAATTTTAATATTTATCACCTTATTTACTAGAAAAGATTCTATCATGTTGAATATATCTGGTGCATCAAATCCATCTTGCTTTATTCTTATTCTCTATTGATCGAACCAATCTACGTATTCTTTCACAACATATAAAAGAAACATACTTTTATCGGACATAATTGAAATGAATTCTTCGCCATTCTAAAATACTAAAAATTGAAAGTTGAATGTTTTTCAATTGGCAAAAAAAAAAAAAAAAAAAAAAATGAAATGTATAAATTTTGGATTATCTCTCCAGTATTCAAGTATAAACAGTAGTGCACATAGCTGACAAAAGAAAAAACAGGGAAAAAAAAAAAAGGTTATTATAATATGTGTTGAACTATTTCATCCTAAATTCCGTCTCCAAATTCTTCCCTTTTGTTGATTTTCTTTCTTCATACATCCGGAAAACAAACCCTTAGGCTTTCGATTTATTGTAACTCAAAGGTTGTGAATCAGGTTATCTTAAGAAAATATTGCACAACTTAAGAAAATTACACACTTTATAAGGACCCCTTTTCAAAATTAAGCACTTTTTAAAGTGCTTAAAAATGGTTTTCAAATTTAAGCACTTTTCATGATGGCATGCACCTTGTTATACTACTCATTAAATAAAGTGTTCAAAGATTGTTTTTAAAAAGTACTGTTAAGGATGTAGCTTAATATTATATGATAATTTAATATTAATGCATCTTTAATATTATATGATAATTTTAATAAATATTTCGTTATTTCTGAACTTATTGCTTATAATTTTTTTTCTCTGCACATTAAAATAAAATGTAATTTCACAGAAGTGGGATCTAATTTTGCTAATGCATTTTATTACATTTACTATGAAAACTTAAAAGTTCAATTCTCATATGATTTTATAGTTGTTTTCAAAATTTCATTACTCCTAAACAGAATAAAAAACGATTTTTTTGAAAATCTGATATTAAGAATTCATATTTTAAATAATGTTATAGAAAAATACACAGTTAAAATTTTTCGTTTAAAAAAATTATTTTTCTATTATATATTACAACACTTTAGTATTCTTACTTTTACACTACTTAATGTATTAAATATAAAATGTATATACTTTTGTATATAATTTATTCTGAAGTAGTAAAACTGTTTTAACAATTCATCGTTTTTCCACCTTTAGTAACCGACTGACTTGCCGAGATAATTAATTTTTCCGAATTTTTTTTAAAAATCATGATATTTTAATTGAAACTTTAGTATGAAAATGATGGTTTCCTCCGCTAAATATTTTTAAACTTCAAATTTTCACCGTCATATAACTCGTATATTTTAGATGCCTTTAGATGTTCATCGTTCTATTCGTCTCTTAATATATTCTATCATTTGAAATTTAAATAGGAAATGATTAAACATGGTTGCTAAATCAAAGCACATTCGTAAAAATTAAAAAAAAATGTAAAGACAGAAAAAAAATTCAACATTGTTTTGTATGTACTGTAGAAAGATATTTCATGGTTTATGTAATATATATTAGAGGAAAATTAAATAAAAAAAAATTCTAAATCAATAATTAAAAAAAGAAGTATCCAATGATAAAGTTAAAAAAAAAAAAATTCCTCTCGGCAAGCTGGAAGGCAAAGGCCGATTCCTTTTCGCATAAGTTACTATTTTCAAACTATCCCTTCAATCCTTAGATAAAAATAATAGGAATGGTCTTCCCGAAACATTCTCGTACACCCTTCAATTACCCCTTTTTCCTGCATAAAATTGTGGACCTTGGATAAGGCCGTGAATACTTTTTATGGCATTCAACAACATGCAAAATAGTAATAAATTGCAGAACTCGAGATAGTTACAAAATGCAGATTTTTGGCATGAATCCAGTATTTTTACTTGATTAATATTTTGATAATATGTGTTTTGAAATTCCTTTTTTGACACTAAAATTTAACAAGGAACTCCAACTGCAATTACAAGACTAAGTAGTCATTGAATTTATAAATTATCGATTTACATGCATGAAAAAGTACGGACTTAAAGATGGTTAAACCCTTGGCAAGTAAGTACCCTTGATACGAATCTCTATTTTAGATACTAATGCATGTGTACCAAATTTTATTTACGTAACTCTTTACATTTTGTAATTGAGTTCATTTTTACTTAAAAAGCTAGATAGGCAGACTTCATCTGAACAGAGTTTGCTCAGCATTTGAAAGACCATATATGAAATTCCATTTGTCTACCTCAAAGCGTTTTTATCCTAGTCACAGACTGACAGAAACAGCCATAATGCTAAAAAATATGTTTTTTCGGATTTAAGAGTGTCCGAAACGGGCAGTCATCAAAATATCAAGTTTGATTTTTTTTTTTTTTTTTTTTTTAAGATTATAATACTTTCTCTATGCTACGTAAGTGAACAAAGTAAAAATAAAATATTACATATTGAAGCAATCATAGGTAATGATTATACTGCTTCGAACAATGCGATATCCATTGAAAAATAAATGATATCAAAGTACAGATATTATAAAAATAATATACAAATCTAGACTTCTTACAAAATTCATATAATTGGAAAGTTTTGACATTTTTATCAAGTGCCAAAAGTTTGTATTAGTCGGTAAGAACTGAAAGTTTACCTCTGCATTTTAAATATATTTGAAGAAATTAATTATCGTTTGCAAATATTCTTCTTTCCTTTAAATGCAAACAATAAAATTTGATTATAGAAAGTACGAATTTATCGTTTGATTTTTAAGAAGAAGAAAATCGTCTGTTTTTCTTAATTAATATTGTAACTAATATCTTATCTTATGTACATTTAAATATTTCAATTATAATTATGAAATGGAGTAAAGGGAAATTTATTATCATTCAAAAAAAAAAGTATTCTTGTATTAACTGCATGTCATTACAAACTTAGGATTCAAGCTCTTAATCTTCTGTCCACGTGCATTTAAACAACTTCAAAGTATGGAAATGAAATAAAGGTAGAAGTTTTATTTCATTTTTTTTTTCAAAATTGGCAACATAAAATGTTAACACAAGAAATAGTCAAAATTAGGGATTAAATATTACATCTTCAATATTAAAGAAGTTGCAGCATAATGAACATTTCGATCCCCCACCCCCATTTCCATCTTGTTCACAAGATAACTAGAGAATCTAGATACATATATACACTGACGGGGAAAAAATACAACACCAAGAAAGACTTGTGTTAGATAAACGAAATTTGGTAGGCTTGTTTATACATCTGAAAGATGACATCGATTCAAATTTCGTGCTTCACGTATAAATGTGACGTTAGTAGCGCCACTCAGAACTCACAAATCCGGTTTCCTTTAAATCCGTGCTGTAAAGTTCGTGAGCGTTATTTATCTTTGAAATTTGACGTATTGAATTGATCTTACCCAAGAATGCCTTTAAGACAAAGAAACCATTATCAATGCTCACCGAGTTTGAACGAGGTCATGTAATAAGACTAGGAGAAGGTGGATTTTCTTTCCGCGATATTGCAGAAAGACTTGGCCAGAATGTATCCACTGTGCATGATTGTTGGGAGCAGTGGTCAAGGGATGGTACTGCCTCAAGAAGACTGGGTTCAGGGCGGCCACGTGGCACTACTGAGAGTGAAGAGTGCCGTGTTCGGCGTATGGCTGTGGAGCATCGTACTGCGTCTGCGGTAGAAATTCGAGCTACAGTTGATATCACAGTGACACAACGATCTATTAGAAATCGGTTACTTCAAGGACAACTCCGAGCCAGACGCCCTGTAGCGTGCATTCCACTGACTCCAAGCCATTGCCATTTGCGACGCCAATGTGTCAAGTGAAAGCTCATTGGAGAACGGAGTGGAAATCTGTTGTTTTCTGATGAATGCAGATTCTGCCTTGATACCAGTCATGGTCGTTTGTTTGTCAGGAGGCCAAGGGAATGTCTATAACCAAACTCCAGTGGCCTAGACATATTGAACCTACACCTGGAGTCATGGTCTTGAGAGTAATTTCCTATGATAGCAGAAGCACTGATTGCACATTTGTACATCAGTCTGGTAATTCAACCTGTAGTGCTGCAATTCCATTCAAGAATGAGTTTTCCAATAGGAAATGCTCGCCATCATACCGCTATTGTAACTCAATGTGCTCTACTGAGTATCGACTTGTTACCTCAGCCTGCAAAATCACCAGTTCAGTCTCCAATTGAGCACGTATGGGATATCATTGGACCACAACTCCAGCATCATCCACAGCTAGCACTGACTTCCCTTGACAAAAAAAGTACAACAAGCATGTAACTCCATACCACAAAATGGCATTCGGCACCTATATGACACAATGCATGCACGTTTGGTTTCAAAATTCTTAAGGTTACACCGGCTATTAATGTAACAGTATTTTACATTTGAAATGCATTTTCTTGAGCTTAAATTAATTTGTAATCTTGAAAATTTAATCAATTAAACATGCTAACTAGACAAATGCATTGTCCAAATTTCATTACTCTACAATAATTTTTTTCCTTCGTGTTGGGATTTTTCCCCCCATCAGTGTATATAT
>JAPMOR010014342.1:44851-94291 GCA_026543865.1 Argiope aurantia
ATATATAAACTTTTAAACGAAGGATGGTTTGGGGTTCTAGGAAACATAATTGGTGAAGGACTACAAAATTTTTCTCAAAGTCGTACTTCAGAACTATTGCAATAGCTAGTCTCTCTATAAGGAATCTACCTAACACTAAGTTGAAATATTAGTAAAATAAAAGTATTTTAAAAGTGTGCAAACTTCATAATATTTTCTTCATAGCTGACTTCTGAAGTTAGATAACTGTAATTGTCAGAATATTCAAAACTTTTATTAAAAGCATGTTTTAAATAGAAATCTATTCAATACAGAAAATAAGCTGTATCTTTATATTTTGACCATAACAATGCAAGAATAAAAACTTGGAAGCATTATTAGTAGTAATATGAAAATGATTTGGGTTTCATTTACAAAAATGAAAATATTATTATATAATATACTTAAAAACATCTTTAAAAGTAAACTGAATCTGGACTTTTTAAAATCAAAAATTAAATTAGTAGAATGATGTGAAAATCATTTTTGTGTACTAGTATTTTCAAGTTATGTGAAAAATACCAAAATTGCTTTGAAGTGCACATTCCCAATCTCCATAATATATATGTGCTATGTTTGGTAATTCTAGGTCCATCAGTTTCAGCGATTGAATGGCAACATATACAGACACATTTTCTTTTTTATTAATAGAGATTATCAAACGAATTTGATAAAAATTTTATTTCTTGCTTAGTATCAGGAGCAAACAAATGGGATAACGTAAAATCCATTTTTGCAGAATGTATATCACTTTAACCAACAATATATGCAAAAATAACAATTCAGGAATGTTATATTTCATGCAATCCATTCTAAACAGAGTTAAAAAGTATTTTTAAACTAGTAATTATTATTTTATCAAAAAATCTTACTGTGCAGTTCTTCATCTATCTAATTGTTAAAATGTTTTAAACAAAAGAACATTGATTTAATTTGAATAGTAAGATGAAAATAGATACATACTTTATATAAATATAAAAATTTATTTACAAAAATATATACATTTTTATTTTATGTTTCTAAATCGTCACATATATGAACCACACAAGAAGCTATTTTCTTAAAACCAGTCATAAATTCTGATTTCACTGTATCTAAAGGCATACCTAAGTCATGAGCTACAGTTTCAAATGATTTGCGTAAAATACCATAGGACATCAAAACCATCTGTGAAAAAGAAAAAAGAAATTAAAATACAGAAATAGTTTTAAGAATTTTTTATAATTAAATCTAAATTTTAATTCAATTAGAAATAAAAAGTATAATTAATCTCTCATAACACTTATAAATGATCATTTTTCAAAACAATTTCTATGTAAAGAAATTCCAAAATATATGAATCCTTGCATTGTTGAATTATAGCATTTGTTGAATTATAAGAATAATTGATTAACCTTTCCCGATCAAAGGATGTAAAATATGTGTTCTAATGTCATTTACTGTCTGGCAGAATTAGAGTATAAACCAATTTTTGTGATTTTAATTTTTCCTCCTTAAATTAATCTCTCTGCAGGAATCACAATGCAGATTCTTTAACTCATTTTTATTCAGTTATCCAATGTGTAACAAGTAATTTGATTGTAACCTCAAAAGCAATTGAAAAAAATTGCAAAAATTATTTTTTTTTATTACTCACAAAGATTTTTTTTATTTTTTTCAAGATTATAGAATAAAAACTAAGAGGTAAATGCTATTTTTAAAACTGCAGTGTTTATCTGTAGAGTTTCAAAGTGAAATCAGCAGGAATGGCTTCTCCAAAACACTCTTGCATAATAAATTACTAGTATATTATTAACCACATGTTGCAAACAGAATCTGTGGCAATGTTAGAATCTACTAACATACAATCTTTAAAATTTCACCGTGTTGGTTAATTGCAAGGATTTTATTTATTAATTGCTACTGCAAGTACCAGAAAACCAAATGTGCATGGAACATTTTTTACGACCAATTGAAACCAAAATTTGACACAATTGCAAATAAAATTGCATATATTTAAGCTATTGCTTTTTTGAGTCATTACTTTACATATATGTGAAAGTACTGATCAACAGATGATCAACTCCTAGACGAATTTGGTTCCCAAATTTGATACATATCTACAGTTTACAAGTTAAATCTGAGTACCAGATACTACCCGCCTAGGTGTCTTCACTTTGTTATTATATTAACTCATATTCGGATAGCTGGATAAACAGACTTTGTCGAAATGGATTTTGTTCAAAATCTGAAAGAAATCTAAACATTTAGTGCTAAGTTCCTCCACCAGATTTCATGCATATAGCACAGATATTTTTAATTATTGTATCCACAGATAGATGTAATTTTTTTCCCTCTTCTTTATACTCAGAGGTCTTAAATGGGGAGGTTCATCAAAATCTCAAATAAAAAATTTTTGACGATTTCAATATTTTTTTTTCTTTTTGTATATGAGGAAAAAAAAAGTAATAATATTTTTATTAGCATACAATATTAATGCATCGTTTGCAGTGAATTAAAAAAATCATTCTGTTCATGCTCCTCAAATTTCTTTTTTCAATTTTAGAATGATTTTAAAAGAATTTTATGTTTAGTTTTTTTGTTCAGATAGATACTAATAAATTACTTACTTCTTCGTTTTTATTTAAATCAATATTTTTTAATCGACGTGTAAAATAAAACTTTGATAACACATTCACACTATTCTTTAGAGGTAAACCATAGTCAGAATTCGAACAGAATTCTTTCAAATTCAAAAGGCTCTCTTCATCTAGATGTTTGACAACTTCCAGTTTTGATAGATCTGAAAATAAAACAGAAATTAATGCAAATCTTTTCAATCTTCATTCTATAAGAATTCAAATAATGGATTAATATATATTGTCTGATACAGATAATGTAAATCAGTCATAAGATGAACTAATTAAGATTTGATTACTGCCATCTTAATATTTTAATACTTAATAATATATTTCAAATTCAGGATATATAAATTCAATAATGAGGCAAAATAATAGAAAAAATTAATTATATCTCTGGTATTTTTAGAAAATGTACAAAAGTTATATATAATCTATAAAACAATGTTTAAGCTTATGTTGAATGAACGAAAAGAATATATTAATTCATTAAATAAACATGAAAAAAAAGCATAAGATTTACATATTGACATATTTTTTTATTACAAATTTAAATCTTAAGACGTTTTTAATTCTGGAATTATTTTTATGAAAGATGAGATTATTCAAAAGTTTCCAACTTTATTATTGTTAAACTTTTGATCATTTTATTAGATACAATATTTACATGATTTCAGACACATAAAAAAAATTACTTGCTTAGAATCATAAATAAGAAACTTTGAAAATAAATTTTATATTCAAAATTAATTACAAGCTGTGTAATTAAAGCATTTTTCTAATATTGATGCATGAACTGTTGCCACATAAAAATTTATAATCTTCACAAATATTGTTATTAATTTACCTTGGTATTCATCAAGATTGTTTTCATGAGACACCAGACTTAAAGCAAGCCTAGCATCTAGTCTATTTAACCACAATATAGTTTCAATGGTCTTCCAACTAAAGTCATTGACAAATGATGATAGCCAGTTGGAAATTGTTGTTTTGCCAGAAAGTTGCTTAAGCATAATACAGGAATGCTCACCTGTTAGTTGATTCTAAAAAAAATATATGAATTATTAATCAAATATCATTATACTGTTTTAATTGAAAGAAAAGTAGGAAACATCTTAGAAGATTATTTTGATACAACATGAATGATAAAAATTTAAATAAAAGGAATTTCCTTTAGAAACAAATAAGGTGTTTTGTATAAATTGTATTATTGGATGAAAAATTTAATTTGTGCTATATTCATAAATCACGACAGATGAAATATTTTCTCTATTCAAACTGAATGCATACAAAGTTAATAGTTTGCCGCACTATATTAACACTCATCATACCAGAGAGATAAACATTTAATGAATATAGAAAATATGTACGTAACATTAAAATTAAAATCAATTTAGAAATTAAACTATTCTCAAAACAAGTTTTTCTCAAAACACTAAATTTACTTTTAACTTTATAAATTATACTTTGTTGTTCAACAATGTATAAAGTGAAATAACATTTATAAAATAAAAAAAGTCACATCTTTAAAAAAATTAGATAACAAGGGAGCATGATTACAATTCACTTCTTGATGCAGAAAATGAAAGGAGAATAAGCAAGCTCACAGTAATCACCAGCAGTACCTGGATGACGCTACTTATGTCATGACGAATATTAAAGAAATCAAACTATAATAATATAAGTTCATAGATTTTTCACACTTTTTTGTGTGACAATGATATTGCAAGAACTGCAGATGATTAAAAAAAATGAAAGAAATAACTGAAAATGATATGTTCAAAAGAAACAATTAACTTACCTATAATGATGGAAAGATAGATACTAATAATGATGCTAAAATTTAAATTGCATAAAAATATTTATGATTTTTAAATTGACTCGATTTTGGCTCTTTAACGAATTGGGAAAATATGGCAAGCTAAGTCAGTAATGACTCAGCAAAGATAGACTCTTCCCCATTTTATACTATACAAATGCAAATAAAAACTTTGAATTTAACAGGAAGTATTGAGTGGCAATACAGAATTTGAGGTGCATTGATTCATAAATATGGTAACTTGTATCTGTCTCTCAAATCTCATGAATGTAAGTGCAATAGATAAACTCGACCCATTAAGAATATATATTTGGAAATATAATGACAGATTTATGTATATCTAAAAGTAGATGATTTACAATGCCAACTATATAAATTTGACAGAAAAAAAGAATTGCACTAAATATTTTTATCTCAAGCAATTTTTCTTTCCTTATAAGTTTAATGAAAGATCTAAACAAAAATTACTCACAGGCACATAACTTAAATAAACTGGCATAAATTGGGCTTTTTTCCAAAACCTGAAAAGAAAACAGGATAAATGCAGTTTTTGTTAATTATTTATTTTGTTATTATTGATAGAAGTTCATAAAATCTATAAATAAACATGAGCACCACTATTTCGCTTATGCACTCCTATCTGTTCTTGTTTTTAGTACGATTTCAGTAATTTTCAATACAACTTATAATTGTCATGCAATTGAAAATTAAATAGTAAGTTAATCGTTATGGCATACTATGCCTAATATTAAAGATATATAACTTTGAGTATTTTTCCCACATTAGGAATAGTTATAACAAACATGCAAACAGAATATTGAGTGCTTATTTTTATTTTATGGTCTCCTGTGTTTATTCGACAGAGACTAGACTTATTTACTATTGTGTTTCAGACTTTGCCAAACTCACTTGTACATATTTTAAATGTTTTGACAGTATATCTTGATTGCTTGGACCTGTGAAAGGAAGAAGGGGGGGGGCGATATAAAAATAAACAAGTATCAGATTTTGCTATACATGGAATTGGGTATTTTTTAAAAATATTTTTTATACAAATACAACAAAGAAAAAAAATGAATAAATGAAATAGTGAATAAAATAATGAATAAAAAAAGTAAAATAACCAGCAGGAGTGGTCTCCCAAAAACTTTTTCACATACTCTCTAATAAACTTGTCATACTTTACATGGCAGTGGCATACAGTTGTTATGAAATATTAAATTTTGATCTGAATTCAGAATTTTTATTGAATCTAGCATGTCATCCTTCACGTTTTTTTACTGGTTAATCCCTGGCATATGTTAATAATATATGAAGATCGAGTTTGTTTTAGATGCTTTTTTCTTAACTGACTGAAACAAAAATTTGACACATTGTAGTCACAAATTCACATACCAATCTTGATATATTTCAGTTACTGCATTTACTTATTTCTGAAAATACAGACCAACAGACAGTTAACCCGTAATTGGATTTGATGCAAAATTTGAAAGATGTCTACACCATAGATGTTAAATCTGTGTGCTGGATTTTATCTATCAGTTCTCTTCATTAAGCAATTATCATGTTAACTTATATTTGAACAGCTGGACAGAAATCCCCTAACAGATGAACCACCTCTGAATAGATTTTACTCAACATTTGATAGAAATCTGCAAATTTGGTAGAAAGACTCCAGCTCAAATAGTTTTTGGGTTATTTCAGACAGACATTTTCCAAAATTGTGTTTTTCGAATTCAGGGAGTTCTGAAACAGGAACATATGTGAAAATCTCAACTCTGAATTTTTTGACGATTACTATACTTTCTCTATACAACATATATGAGAAAGCAAAAGAACCTCTCATACATTATTGTAGAAAAAGATAGATAATTTGTGCATTCCATTATATTTTATGACTATAAAATTCACAACTAACTTTTTTTCTTACCTTAGCAATTCTTCAGATAAACCATAAGATACACCCATATAATCTAAAATGTCTGGTTTTATTTTATTCAGTGGAGGGAAAAGAGCAGGTAATGATGCTTGGGATTCCAGCTTTTCTTCCAAAACATCATCCACCATCATCTCTTCATCATTATATACCACAGGATCCATGATCAACGTGGATGGCTCATTTAAATAAAATTTCCCTTCATAAAAATCTTTCAACAATTTTAAGGCCAACAGTCCATATCCTTTCTAAAATTGAAAGCATCATTACAATATTTTTAAATTATTCATTTCTTTCATTTTGAAATAACAAAAGTATAAAGGAAACTGCAACTTACACCTTGATAATCAGGATGAGTGGCAATTCGAACAATCCTAGCACCAGAAAGTGAAGGAAAATCTTCTTGAGCAAACTGGTGAGGGAAAAAAAATAGTTTTATCTAACTATTGAGATCTATTAAAGCTTTATCTAACTTTTTAAAAGTAGTGAAATTTTTTAAAACTATTAAAAAAATTTTTTAAACAAAAATAAAATTCTCAAGATCCTTGATATACAAAAAGATTTTCATAAAACAAATTACGAATTTTAAAATTTTCATGAATTTGTATTGATAGTATACCTCTTGTGAAATGACCCAAGGAATCAAATCACCAGCACTGCGCCTTCCACGACTTAATTCATGTTTTACAGTATGCTCTGTCAGTTTACCTTCCAAACATACCTGCAAAAAAAAAAAAAAAAAAAAAAAATTATTTAAGAAAAGAATTTAACTCAAATAAGCAATGTGAATTAGTTCATCAGAAGAAAGCATACATCTTTACTAATAATAAAAATGAAAGATCTTTAATAATAATAAAATAATTTTTAATAACAATAAATATTTTTACTAATAATAAAGATGTATATGTAAACGGTTTAGTCTATTTTTATTATAGCTATTACATCATTGGGCTGCTTCCAATTAGAAAAAATTATGTATTCAATGAACATCACATAAGCTGGATAATTAAAATAACCTAACTTTATCGCTTGATAAAGTTGTTGTTGAGAAATCACAGGACGAATTATGTAGAATTAAAAATAATCAATATCCCCAATAAATCAGCCAAAGGTAACTACAGTAATCAGATATCTAATTTATAAATTAAGATTGAATAAGATTAGAAAGATTCAATTATAAATTTAGATAGATATACTGGATAGTTACATATTTAGTAGAGCTATGACATCATGGGATTGGTCTCCAAAAGAAAGCTGGTTGCTCAAGGTGACTAATATTTTAAAATTTCAAACAATTTAATTAAAAAACTAAATATGAAAGAAATATACTGAATTCAGTCTTTTTAAAAAGATGAGAAACCAAATACAATTAGATTAACTAACCTGTAAAACACATAACACTTCAGGTAATGCATTTTTCTTAGCATCCTCACCAGGAGGTGCACAAAGACAAAAGACATGATGAGCAGGAGCATCAGACATCATCTGTAAATCATTTGGAGAATTTTTATAATGAGAAGCCACCAAAATGGCTACTAGTTTCTGGAGAAATCGCTCAGCATCTTTATGATAACTGAAAAGTGTGTCTCTGTTGACATAACATGTAATAAATGTTAAGGGAAATATATTAAGTAAAATCAAAAATATTAATTTCACATAATTTTAATTTTATATATTAGTTAAATTCCTTAATTAACACAATTTATATACAAAAATTAATTTAACACTATTCAGTTAACCATAGTTAAAATTTTGGCCTTCACACATGAAAACAGATAAAAAGAATGTATTTATATATAAAATGTTAGTAGAAATATTCCCATCAATAAAATCTTTTTAGATGGGGAGTAAAGTCATGACATTTTCCAATAATAACCATCAATTCCAAATATAATTCATGGGGCAGAAAAAAGTAAACAATATAACAAAAAGAAAAGGATATAATTTGCATTCTTCTGGGGAAGGATTAGATGTTCGGGTTATAGGAGGAATAATTACATTCAGGCAGAGCATATTATTCAGCCAGCTTTCAATTTTATCTCCTTTTTTATAACGTATTGATTCATTCAGAGTCAATTCATGTAAAACTCGACCTAAAAAGAGAAATTTGAGTTCATTATGTTAAATTGAACTTTGAGTGAATAATGGAAATTCATCAATTCAATTCTGTTACACTTTTATGCACATATCATGAAAGCTTTATTTATATTATGTGTTTCAGAATTTTAGTTTATTTCTTTCTTAATATAGAATAATTTCATTCATCTGAATTATCAAAATTATACTTTCATTAAAAAAAAAAAAAAACTAAATTAAAAAAAATAATTTTATTGCCCTTTAACTGAATTTATCTTGCTAACTTATTTATTTTTTACTCTTACACAGTCATAAATATAATATATACAGCATTTGCACAAGCTTGTTAATAAGATGATTTGCAATGATCAATTAAACATAAATAATACCTGTAAGAGATTTTCGACTTTTAGCTTCCCCTGCCACAAGCTTTTCACTTGATTGTTTTCGTAATTGACTAATAAGTTTTAGAGAAAGTGATCTACCAGTTCCTTCATAACTAAATACATGGAAAGATATTTGAACCAATTACTTAAAAAGTTTAATGTTAAGCAATTTATTTATGATAAATAAAATTCATATTTAACAAAAAAGAAAAGAAAGAAAGGGAAATTCAACAGTAAATAACACAAAAAATATCCTTAACAACAGTTTAGAAATAAATAAAACTTCAGATTCATTTTAATGAATTTAAAAAATCATTAGATAGTTTTGAGAATTCACAAAAGGCCGATTCTTTTTTATATCACACATTTTATATACATATTTATAAGACATTTTGTCAGATCACAAAGAAGATAAAAAATTTTTTGATTATACATATGAATTATCATAAATCAATATTCAACTTTCATAATAATTTTCTATTAGTGCAAGTGAGCTACCTTTGTATAAGAGGAAATTTCATCATTCCCTTTTAAAGACCAACCAAATTCAAATCATAATTTCTGGTGATATTATCATTTTTTATAAAATTCTAGCATACAGTGAAATTCCACACACAAATGCAGTTCAAATCACAATGACTCAACATGAATGCTTAAATCTATTTCAGCATACACGGTTTTAAATTATCATATTATACAGAGAAAAATGTTTTCAATTAATGAAATTTCATTTTTAAAAGGAAGTAAATAAATTATTTTTTCATCATTTCATTCATTATTTTTTTATTATTGACACTATGTACAAAACCAACCATGTATTATAAATTTATAATAAAAAATACAAAATGGTTCTAGTTTTTTTTAAAATCAAAAATTCAACAAAGAATTCATATTTCACATCCTAACAATAAGTTAGTTAATAATAATTAAATCTGCTTTTAAAACTGCTTGTTCTTACGTAAAGCCAGTTGATGTGAATTTTGTAGTCATTGTAGATTTAGTTACATTTCTTTTTTCTATTTTTTCACAATAAAATATGAAATTTTATAAATTATAAAAAGCATTTAACCTAATTTAATATGGAAATTCTAGAAATATTTTGCTGCTGAAATTTATTAATTATGTTCAACTGGTTACATCAGTATAAATTTACATGCACTATGCATATTTTAAATATAAAAATTAAATTTCTATCCAAACTTCACTCTGCAAATCTTTTGAACAGCATGTATATAAAAATTAATATTAAATTGTACTAATGCAAATAATACTCATAATCATAAACAAGGAATTTATTCAAAAATTAAAAATTTTTAAATTTGGAAATTTTTATATGTTTTAATTAATTATATGTTTAATTAATTATATTATATGTTTTAATTATATTAATTGAAAGTGATCATAATGCTGTATTAAAAAAAAGTAGCTGATTTTAAATATAAATGCAATTTTAAATATATATGTATATTTGCTTTATAATGAGATAAGCGCTAGCTCAAGGTTATTATTTAAGAATACTGAGATAGTTATTTAAGAAATATGCATGAGCTAAAATCATCAATGTCCAAACTAAGCAATCTTTATTCATGGATTAAATTGACTTAAAGTATATACACATAACTTGTATCCAAATAAAGTTAGCTTTCCTAATTTCCAATAAAAAAAATTGAAAATTTATAATGAAGAAAAAATTTTCTTTAATTACCCATTAATAGTAGATGCTAAGAATATTAAATAAGGCCCCATTAAAGCCTTCACAAATGGAAGAGGAATTGCAGCAGCTTCGTCTATAACTAACAGTTCTACATTATCTAGTTTTGTACAAGATGGCTGAATATAACGAACTCTCTGCCTTATTTTCCTCATCACATTAACTTGTATGATAGCTTTATTGAATTCTGGGTTAGTAGATCTTACTTCCTCATAATCGGTTGCTTTCTGAAATAAAGAAAAATAATTTTTTTACACTTTAAATAGTTTTGATTACTAAGTGTAGCAAATTTCTCCTTAGCCAGGGAAGAGTGAGGCATAGCAACTCTAAATAATACATAAAATGAACCAGAAAAAGGCATAATTAAACATGAAAAATGCTTATAAACAATTTTTATATACAGTAGGGGTGCTTTACAAATAATTATGATTTAACAGTAGATTAAACTGCAGATTTCTGTATTTACAAATTTTGACTATTATTTTTTCTATGCACAAAAATATTATGATTTATTTATAACTGAAAGTTTTTTTGTTTTTTTTTAATTTTTGGAATTAACAGTTACAGAAAATCCCTAATGTGGATAATCAAGAGTTTACTGCAATTCAATAATATCAAACCACAAAACATTGATTAAACCTGAAAAACTTATATCAGCCTGGAACTGAAAAAGGAGCATCTTAAGACACAAAAAGAATAGTACAATTCCATTAGAGAAATACCCCCCCCCCAAAAAAAAATGTGATTTGTCCTTATTAATGCTTACAACTATTAGAATAATACCAATATTCTGTTTTGTTGATGATTGAACGTTCCCTAAAAGAATGATTCCATATTATGATATTCACAATGGATATAGTTGTTTTCAGTTTTTCACACATCATTAATGATTAAATTGTTTTTCGCAATAGGAAATAAATGCTCAGAAAATTGTGCAACTAATTTTATTTTTAAAAATGTACCTAAATATATATTTATAACAATTAAAATAAAAGTGAAAGCTTAAACAAAATCAGAGTAAAACTGTTTCACCATCTGCTTTGCATTACCCAATCTCCATTTTTAATATTGATTTAGAAATTCAACCACATATACACACATCAAATGTATAAATCTTGCTTTATCATTACAACTGGAAAAATTTCAATAAATTGTATAAAGAGTTTGATTAAATTTTAAATACCTCATAACCAAGAGCATCTAACCCTTCTAAAAGAAACTGAAAAAAGGTTTTTAAGTTTTCTGGATGTGGTGAAGTAACAGCAATATTTGGATACTTGAACGCAATAGCAGCAGCTACAGCAAGCCCTAAAGCAGCTGATTTTCCTCTTCCTCTCCCAGATGTTAATGTAACAGTACTGCGAAGAGTTTTTTCTGAAAGTGAATTAATGAATTTCATAACAGCTTCAGCTTGGTCTAATGTTTTACATTTCTTCACAAGAACATGCATTGGTTGGGAACCATCCAGTGAAGCTTTCAGATCCAACAATTTCTGTTCCTCGTGAGTTTTGGGAGCATCCTATAAAGACAGAATTTTTATCAACAAATATTTGCTGAATACACAAATTGAATATGTGCAAAAAATTAATGCACTTAGCAATATGTAAAAAAAAATATCCATGAAAATTGTAACTTTAAATTATAATCCATTATATTTATAGCAAATAAACAGTATTAAAGAAAAATTCAACTGCTAAAAAAAAAAGAAGCAAAAAGATGGTATATTTTTAGACAGATTGCTCGCTATGTTAAGATATCCTTATACTAATTCAATTTTTAAAGTGCCTTTTAATTCATTTATTAAATATTTATTTGATTTACATTTATGGAAGTTGTGACTCAAGAATAATTATGAAATGCTAAGAAAACATTTTTACACTTGATTTTCATCCTTGCAGCAATGTAAAAAGCCTGAAATTAATTTCAATCAATAAATACTTAAAGGGAAAAAGGGTTTCATAGGAATGATGTGTATAAAAAAACAAATATTATTAAAAAAATGTTTGAACCAAATTTTAATGGAAGAAATTTCATATAAAAGAAAAATCATACTAAAATAAAATAACTGTGTACTTAAAAATTTATCTCAATTAAATGTGAAGATTATGTAAAAAATTCACTTCAAAGCTAAAACAAACTACATTCCTATTTAAACTTTCTGCACAATCTTTAAATTTCTGTATAGTTAGGTGATTAATACAATAACGCAAAAGACTAAATAAATACTTTACCCAAGATTTAGCTGGTACTGGTTTTATGCTTAAGGCATTAGATTGAATAGGTAAAATGTTCAACTGATCATCCAGAAACAAACAATTTGAACACTTTGTCAAAGATAAAATAAAACGTTCATTAAATCTACACACAATATGTTGATGAGCTTCTGTTCTATAACGAGCATGGACATCCTAAAATGACAAAAAAAGGACAATGATGTTAAATTTTTGATAAAATAATTTTTTAATAATAAAAAAAGACAATAATTTTATTTGCATTTGGAAAAAATAAAGGAAGAGGCGACCGAAGAGATATACATATAACTTCTAAAAATAAAAAATTAAATATAAAGATTAAAGAAATGTCAAACAATTTCTTATTTAAAATGTATATAGAATAGCATAATCAGAACAAAACCATACATCACAGAACAAATACTATTATTTCTAGTAGAATCTTCATAATTAAATAAAAGAGCTGAGGGCATGTGCATTAATGATTATTTGTGATCCTCAATTTTTATTATGAAATCCAGTAGTTTAGGAATAGATATGAAGGCTATTCCTTTAGTCTTTAGATTACAGATTACACTAAATCTGTAAAAACGGTTTTACTCATTAAACGAAGTTGAAGATAAATCAATGGGCCCTGTTGATAATTTATGAATAACTATTTTCTTCTTCCTTCATTAGTAATCAAGTTATCCTTAAATATGGGGTGATTGAGTAGGATAAAAAGCAATAAAAGTTTCTGTCAATTGATGAAAGGGAATGAAAATTAAATTCATTATTAATCCGGTAGTTGTACTAGCCCAGATGCTGCCCATATTTAGTTGCAATGTACAGAAAAAACAGCATCACATTCCAGCAAAGTTTCAGAACTCTTTAAAAAAGGTTAAAGGACTAGTGATATTTATATTTTATATATGTAAGAATTTATATATATATACACATATAAGCTATTTACAGCCTCAGACTTGAACAGCTAAATAAGATAATCAGTATATGCCATCAAAATCATAACTTGTAAAAAAAACCAAGTCTTGCAACTCAGTTCTTACATTGTAAAAAGTTGTGAGATCCATGTAATACCAAGTCGGTCAATTTATTCAGTCCCTACTTCCTTCTGTCTTAAGTTATTACGTAATTAGCTAACTTAACAACATCTTATAGTAACCATATCAATATTAAAAATCTTTTATGGTTAAAATAAAGATTGACTTGGCAATTGCACTAAACAATCTAATTTAATATAATATGTTAATATAATCTAATTTAATGTAAAGATACATTGTGATTTAATGCGATGGGGTTTCATCCCAAAGTTCGCCGAGAAGCCAAGTCAATCTATTTATTTTAACCATAAAAGATTTTTAATATATATGGTTATTATAAGATGTTGTTAAGTTAGCTAATTACGCAATTACTTAAGACAGAAGGACCCTTAAGTAGGGACTGAATAAATTGACAGACTTGGTATTACATGGATCTCGCAACTTTTTACAATAGAAGAACTCAGTTGCGAGACTTGGTTTTTTTTTACAAGTTATGTTTTTGATGGCATCTCCTTTCTTTTTGTAGATAGTCCTTTTCTTATTTTTGTACGTAGTCTTCCTCTTTTTCTTTTCCGGTACTACTTCTTGAGCTTCAGCTAGTTTTTCGCAAAGCCCACTCCCTGTCTCTATGGGTTTTCTCGTAAGCTTTGATGTTACAATTTTTGACAAGTCTGGATAGTAAATGCTTCTTAGTCCATTGTATTCACAAATTGAGGATCCTTGTGCTTTAATACTTCCAAATTCGACATTAATTAGATGTAAGCCTTCCAGACTTGTAACTCTCGAAAGTGCCACGTAAGCGTGACCGGATGTGAACACTACGGAATCGATATCCATCAGTGCATTATTTAGACCTAGGCCCTAACTTTTGTGTATAGTTAAAGCATAGGCTATACATATCATACTTTGAAGATCGGTTTGCTTTTCTTCTACAGATTGATTCTCTGAAAAACACCCATTGCATTTGCAGCTTCCACAATTTCAAATTGAATTATTTGAAATTAGATATTGTTACAAACCTGTAATTTTGCTTCCGAGTACGAATAGTGTCATCATACGAAAGACCATTTTACATTAATCTGTATTGGATGCTGTCGGATGCCGAGTCAGTGATCCCAGAGCTTGGTGACAAACTTGGCGATCATTTGGCGACGAATTTGCCGACAAAATAGATAATGCTCGAAACTTCGAGAAATTTATCGATTCGTCCATTATTACACGCATATTTTAGTTTTTACTTGATTTATACACTAAACACTAATTGTATTCTAAATTTAAAGCTTCTATGTCTGTAAGAAGTGTCTTAGAGTTTTTGACGATCGGTTAGTCAGTCAGTGACAAAATTCACAAACTTTGACTAGTTATAATTCTTAAACTAACGGTTCAAATTTAATGAAATTTAAAATATACCGTGTTTATATACTGCCTGCTTGGTTTCTGAAAATTCAGGCTTCTAGTTTTATTCACAACGAAGTTATAAGGGGTCGAAAATGGCCTGAACTGCTTCGAGAAAAGGATGGTATGGCGTGTCGCTTGTTTTTGCTCGACTCAGATATACAGAAAAATCTACAAAAACTTTCAATTAAAAATTTAAAGGATTATATAATAAACCAGATCTAAATCTCTATTAATTGCACAAATCTATACAAATATGGTTATTTCTCAAAAAAAGTCAGGATGAGATAATTATTATTATATTATTTTTAAAATAATTAAAATATATATATAAAAGTAATTTCCTTACCATGGACATAGTATAGAGTTGCTTTATTGATGTAATTGTTTGGAGTAAAAGGAGTATCATTCCACCACCTTCTACTGTTTCAATTGTTCTGGCAAGTAAGTTCGGAGTGAGAGCTTCAAAATCCTGAAGAATAGCCATTCCAAAAGTCTGACCCATGATGGAATGAGTTTCGCTACAAGGATTTGAATTTTTTAATTTGCAAAATAATAATAATAAAAAAAATCAGTTTTTATAACATAAAAATGTTTTTAAATAAAACAAATTATAAATTTTCTTCTTTAAGAAGCCTCTGCTTATCAAAGGAAACTTTGACAAAGAATTATTTGTCAAAACCTTTCCAATACATTAAAAAGATTTTTTTTTGTCTTTGATTATCTGCATCAATTATTCAGAGTTTTTTTTTTTTTTTTCTAATTTTGTACTGAACAAATAATAATAAAAAAATACATGTATTACCATAAAAGCATTTTTTAGTTAACAATTGATAAATCTAAAATAAAATCAAAGAATATATATCAAAGAAAGAATAAACATTTAAAATTTTTCCTGCTCAAATATAACCTTAAAGCATATATATATAGCATAAAAAATAATTTATACAGTAGAAGAAATAAAAATTAATTTGACTTCACTATGGTTAAAAAAAATGGCCAATGTAATTTGAAAAGAGGAGAAAAAAATTCCTTTCTGATAAAAGTAAAGAAACTTATCATGAAACATATTGCCTCACTATAAGAAATATATTCAAAATAAATTAATGATAAGTGAAATTCAGTATAAATTAGTGATAATTTTAAACAACTGAAAATACAGCAATGAAGATTTTATATTATTCAAAAATTGAGACCTAAAATATAAAAATGAATTTTTTTTTGTTCGTATTTTATGCACAGTCAAATCGTTCATCCAATTGCGATAAAATTTTGCCAACTTATATCTTGTACTTGCATGAAGGTTATAGGCATAGTACAATTATTAGCATTTATTTTGAACATAGTAAAATTTACAAACAAAGCATTTCCTATATTTCTATGATTAAACATTATTTTAAAATTGACAAAAGGCACACATTAATCAAGGCAACTGCTCTTAAAGGAAAGTAGAATGGAGAAAATGTCCTCAATCCACACATTCCTATTATTCCCATTGACATGCCTTTTGCCATCAAACGACTTAAATTCTCCATTAGACTTGCATTCTCGATGACCATCAACAAGGCACAAGGTCAATCTCTTCAAACATGCGAATTGAAACTAGAAAATCTGTTTTTCACATGGTCAGTTATATGCTGGATGCATACAAATCGGATTCCCAAGAAATTTATTCGGTTTTGCTGAAGACAGAAAAACAAAAAATGCAGTCTACCCAGCAACATTTGAATAATAAAGTTTTTTTAAAAAAATATTTATATTTATCTTTTATATATCATTAAATTTCAATAAATGTATTCATTGTCGATAAGAAAATAAATATCATTCTAAACAAGATAGCTATTTCAAATTTCAAATGATATTTTCAAAATTATTTCTTCTGTGGCAGCAATGTGCCAGGTACCACCTAGTATTTTATATCATATTTCTGAATAAAATCAAATCTTATAGATTATTGAATAAATTAATTAAAAAATAGGTATATACTTTTAAATGAAATTAAACAAATTTATTTTGCAAGTATAAAATATCATAACTTATATGCAGTATAATAATAATTTAGTGAATCAATATAACTCACCTGTAATAACAATATCTGATATTAGTTGATGCTACAAAATATTCAATGGAATCATTTTCATCCAGATGTTGTTTACTCAAAGCAGCTTGAGCCTTCTTCAATCTCTTTTGCTTTTTCTTATTCCTGCCATAATTCAGTCAGAGAGTTTAATTTTAGAAAAACAATTTTTATTTAAACAAATTTTTAAAAAAATAAATAATGACTTACGATGAGAATCCTAAATCCTTTTTGTAGCACCATAATACTGATGGCCTAGCTTTAACTTCTGCTTTTGATAGCATCTCATGAAGAATAGGAATCTAAAAATAAATTAAAAATGAAAAAAAATCATTATAAATTTATGCAGGAAGTCCCTTTAGTCTTTCATAAGAAAATATCATTTATATAATCGCAGTTCTTTTAGAATACAATCATTGCATAGGAGTCTATTTTAATGATATATAAAAAATGATTAAAAAATAAAATATATAGACTGATTTTATTTTGAATCCAAAAAATAAATGTAAGAGTTTTTAGAAATTATGACTTATTTTCTCAAACATAAATAAAGTAGATGAAAAGGTGCAAAAGAAGTTTGATATGAAAAATAATCTGGCTGCAAAAGAAAGAAGATTACCACACATTATTAAAAAAAATAATAAGTGTTCATAAATTTTATTATAACATGGTATAAATTTTATTCATATAATATTCACAAATTTTATTTTAATGTAACATAAATCCTATATAGGGTGAATTGATCAAACATGTAAAATTTGAAATTCCACCTACCTTGATCTTGTTTATCTATCGTATGTTTGGCGCAGTATAGCCAAATATGGCTCTTGCGCCAATAAAATCAAATCAATCAACCATTGAAATTCCACCATATATGTTACTAAAAATCTACACTTATTATTAGAAGATACTTACAATGATTTTTAGGGGAAAAGGTTTGCTTCAGTAGTTTTCTTTTAATTGACAAAATAATAATATTAACTGCTAATAAGTTAATAGTTACAGTTAACTTAACACTAAACCTACCGGCATTTCACCGATACATTGGAATTGCCATTGGCAGCGGTCATTTGACCGGCTCGTGGTAGCTTTAGTGTTAATATAAATAAATGCTCATAAGAATTCTGTAGTTTCAGTATATTAGCAAAATTATTATACTGCAGTAAGCAAAATTGTAAAGAACATTCTTAAATTTAAAAAGAAAAAGACCCTGTCCAGTGCCTATTTCTGGTGCCACAAGCATTATATACTCAGATCAGAGACAAATCCTAAACTGGTAATTTTCAAAATTGCACCAAACTATGGCTTAAAGCAAACTGTTCGTTTTAGTATTCTTAGATTACTACATCTCGATAACACTAAGGGGTGAGATGAGGAAGGATAGGCACATTTCTGAAATCCTTCATCATTCTTTGACCTTGATTTCTGTCCTATTAGAAGCCTTTATGTTTAATATTTTTTCCATTTGTATATGAGTATATGTGAATGTGTATTTTCCATGTGTGTATGCGTCGCTTCTGACCAAATTATTTTATTTTAATTCAGTTCGCAAGTAAATCAAATTTACTTTATTGTTAAATGTAAACATCTCCTATCACCTTTTTTTCACCCCTATTCTGACAAATTAAACCTACCCAAATATATGCGCAAAAGTACGGAGCATTTTAGAATACAATGGCAAACAATACTCATCAAAGATATATTGTTGTTTAATATATAGAATTCACTGTGGTGATAGTTTAGATGTAAACAACCAGTATTTTATAAATTTTTAATCATAAGTTAAATCATATTTATTTGAAATATGAAGATTCATTCATTGATAACCATTCACTAGTTCAGCATTGAGAAAGCAATATATATATTAAGCTTTAAAAGTATTGAATTGTTCATATAAGCAGTAATCTAAATTATAAGCATTGAATTAATAATAGAGTTGATTAGACAAATCCTGTGCTATAATAAAAATGATTTATGACCACTGTATATAAAATTATTTGGTACCTTTCCATTAGCCGGGTGCAAGCGAAAAATCACCAAATAATGTAGAATTCCGCCAAATTCGCATTTGGTTCACAATTGGCGACATTTGCACCCAGATAACAGAAAAGCACCAATTATTTCAAATTAAATTTTCATTCTTAAATATAAAATTCTTAAGGCAGACATAAAATAAAACTTAATTAAATTTATATTCTACATTCTTCAAAGCTAATAATTGCAAAAACTTCTATGGGCTAATTAATCTCTTAAATGTGATTGGGGAAATGATGATTAGAAAACTTAAACTTGAAAGTCATTTTCTTCAAATCAAAACCAATATCTAAACTACAAAATAAACTAGAAGATTATTTTTGCTGTAGTAACTGCTAATATGAATGGTAAACTTAAATGAATTCACAAATATTTATCCTTAATAGATTTCATGCCTGAATTCATTTGCATCCTATGATTATGACGAATGGCAATTACAAAATCTAAAGTCCTAGAGAATTATCAAATAGTTCATCTAAAAATCTTTGCCACATATCTACTTATAATACATTTGTGCATAAGCAGAAATGCATACATATTCTTACATAAGGTGATTACAAAAAAAATTTAGTGAGAATTTTTTTCAACAGGGAAAAAAATGAATTACATTTTTTGAATGAGGTGGTGCCCCATCTTGCTGAAAGCAAGTAGGACCCTTCTCTTCCTCAATATCAAGCAAATGGGGGAAAACATACTCCTTTAAAATTTCACATTAGACATCACCATTTATGGAATTTTCTGCAATGAAGGGACCTATAACTTGGTTATGTATAAGGCCACACCAAACATTGATTTTTGATGAGTCACATTGATGTTTCAAGAACCCCAAATTTTACAATTGTGTCGGTTCATAGTACCGCTTACATCAAAGGTGGCTTCATCAGTAAAATTAACAATTTTAAAAAAATTCTTACTAGCTATCTATCCCATCTAGCATAGTAACAGCAAACTTTTAGTTTCCTTTTTTTTTTTTGTCTGTTGGTTTGATTTTGTGTACAAGTTGTGCCTTGTACGCTACTATACAGAACCTTTTGTGAGCCACCTTATGAATAATTGATCTGGGCATGCCCAAATGAAGACTATGTTGTTTCAACAATTTTTTAGGACTTCATCAAAGTACAGATTTTATTGCCATTCTCTTTAGGCACTCTTTGCCTACCAGACGATTTTTGTTTTAACACAATTCCCATTGCTTTAAACGTACCTAGCTATTGATGAATGGTTTTGTTCGCAAACTTATTATCACCATACTCGCACCGAAAGTTCCTCTATACAGAGGTAACAGATCCAGTTTCTATAAACCAAATAACACACTGAGCCTTTTGTTGTGGAATCACCATTGCACTACACTTTGGAATAAGCACTACACTTTGGTCGCATGATCTCTTTGATGCTTCAAACATGTGTTTGATATTAATTGCTTTGCTGAAGGATGATTTCTGTCTTTTAATGAGGTGTGAGAAAATCCATGCAATTCATGACAGATTGAAGCGCACATCTTAAAATATTTTAAGATCATGAAGTCATAAATATTGTTATGCGAATAAAATAATTACCATATTGCAATTTTGTAAAAAAAAATTAAATATAATTACAAGAAGCAATCTAATATTAAAAATACTTTAAATTAACATCAGTAACTATTTATAACTTCTGATTTTCCAAATTTAAGTCACAATTAAGTCAGAATACCCTCCTCTTCCCAAATCATCAAAGTGAACTTAAGAGATAACTCCAACATAATCTTATGATAGTTAAAAAGGTAGAAAATTCGTCAGGAAAACATCAATCAAAAATTATATACTTACACTATCTCTGGCTTTTTCTCCTACAACAACAAAGAGAGATCGATGATGCAATGTCACACAATTTTCAATTAAGACGCGTATTCGATTATCTAATTTTTTCCGAACCATTTTAAAGCAGAATTTGTTTTAAAATGAAAAACACGTGCTAAAATATTGCCGCTTGCGATTCACGCACGTTTGTTTATTATGCCAATGTTCGTTGATGTTGCCAATTTATTAAACCTTATCCGAACAAAAACTTTTCGATAGATCCTCTCTATTTCGATATTAAAAATTCAATGAGATGTGCATTTATTACCTATTTACAGCCGTATAAATTTGATTGTATATACAGATAAATTATTTCAATTCGGAAGAAATTCTTTTGAAAGTGGATTATTATCAAAGAAAGGTTTAAACTTATTCAGTCATATTAGCTAATGCGGTTAATAACGTGCTGTAGCGATTTGTGATGTGCGAGGATAGAACCTGGGACCTTGTGGTTCGCAGTTCAGTAATATGACCATGATACAAAAGCAATTGCTCGTGCAGCGTAGTTGTTAACTGGCTTATAAGCTTTCACCACAGACTATCCCTCCAGTGAGTCGGAGGTAAGACGAACGATATGGCTGTTGAGTGGTGATGTATTAGCTGTTGATTCTAATGCGCCTATATCAATTTGAGTAGCGCCAAGCGTTATGGCGAGCGTATTTTTTTGGGTTGTTGCCTCAAGTGAGTCTGACGATTTTGGTTGCGAGTAGATGGTGCCACAACAGCTGTACGAAGGTTGAAGGTTCATCGTCTGACGTCACCGATGTGGTGGATTGATACGAGTGAAGATAGAACCTGGGATCTTGTGGTTCGCAGTCCAGTAACATGACCATGATACAAAAGCAATTGCTCATGCAGCGTAGTTGTTAACTGGCTTATAAGCTTTCACCACAGTGCTTAAAATTTATCGAAAATTCCAAAATCTTTTGAATTAAACTTTGATGTTAGTCAAAAGACCGAGAAGCGATCCAAAATCTTTTGATAAAAAGTGACGATTATATTACTCATAATAAGTTTGGGTCAAAACGGCCCTTGTACCACCTTGTACCATTAAATTAAACCAAACAAAACTCATAATAAATTATTACTCATTATAAATTAATACTATGTCAATTTCTAAACGGTATTTGGTAGAAAAAAGATTCCACGTTAACTTTATTACCAGTTTATTTCTTTCAATAGTTTTTATTTGCAATTGGTTAAATAGTTCTTACTGTATATATCTCAGGTTTGAATTAAAAACAATCTAATTATCAATTCTTACTTTCAATTTTTATAACTCACAAAGTTATTATTGAAGTTATTTTATCCTCGATAATGCTATAAATGTTCTATAATCATCCAAAACTATGGAAATAAATATCACACTTTTGATATTTTCATAACAGCCTGAGATCATAACATTTTGGGAAAAAGTTTGAAAGACATAATCAAATTTTCAGCAGCAATTTGAAGAATTAATATTTCCAAATGTCTATTGATGAGCATTGAAAATGGAAAAATATGTTCCGTAAATAAGGCTATAGCTTAAGTTTGGCTATAACTTAGTTTTAAGACCTTGATTTAGAAATCAGAATGTTCAATGATTATTAGATTTATTCTATGAATAATTAGTCCTCTATGTCAAAAGCAGAGCTTAGGAATCAACAAATTTCTGTTGTGCGGTATGGTATGGTTTTTTTGCACGGAGTTTAATTTAGTTATATTGACGTACCGTTTCAAAGTAACACCTGAGCTGTGCACTCCTTATCGAAACTTCCACACCACACTACACCAGCTGGAGGACGAGATTAACGTGCACCGGACCCGCTTATACCATGGTTCTTTGGGCTAATCGGGCCTCGAACCGGAAATTCTCCGATTCTGAAGCCAAGAACGTACCACCAGACCACCGCGGCCCTCTTAGAGCCGAGAGCACCTTATCAATTATCGTTCTTACCATCACTTCTCAAAGCTATGAGAACCATTTCAAATTATTCCTCGTGTTTCTTTAAATTAAACTGAGATCTCTTTTCTTAACACTAACGGAAAGTTATATTGAATTTCTGTGTCTAAATTAAATATATTTTATTATTTCTTTCTTCGGGTTATTCTAAGAAATCAATACATTTCCCGAAATTTTAAATAATTTCCAATCAGAATTTACAGCCATTAGTCAGATTTTGAAGTAAAAGTGACGTCATTTTGATTTTTTTTTCTTTTTTGCGTTATTTATTTTTCAGCTCGAGAAAAAAATAAAAAATAACCCTTATTTTTTTATGTAGTATTTACATTTCTTATATTTCATTTCATAATATTACATTTCATTTCTCACAACTATATTTTCAAAACGCCTTTAATACTGACATATAAAAAAGTTTCTTTCAAAAGGACTTTTTAGTCAATTTTGACATAATTCTTCGAAAATAAAATTTCCCACTTCCTTTTTTTTTCTTTGATTCAAATGACATTTATCTTAATTGTATCATGAACATAGAAGAAATTAACTGAAATTTGTGCTTTAAGTTAAATTGACTGTTAAAAAACTAAAAAATAATTAATGCGCTTTTTTTTTTTTAATAGTATTTACGCTTGTTTTTTTCCTTAAAAGTTTTTGTTGGAAGTTCCTTTAAGCATGCGCATAATTTTTCAAGGCTTCACAGATAAATTTTAAACGTTTCCAGAGAAAATCTTTTATACTTTTGGAAAAACTGTTATTTAAATAACTTAAAATATTTTTAATATTAACTTATTCTTAACGCATCAGTTATCATATATCGCATATTTTATTATTAATTAATCTGCCTTACAACATCCAGAATTCTATATACTCCATAATACAGATATCAAATCTACCCTACAATATGTAGTGATGCCTTTTCGCGCTATTTAAATTTTGCTTTTCCTAAAATTAATTTAAAATAATTTAATTATGAGTCAATAAAGAATAATAATAAAGATCTAGGTAGATTTTTTTATCAATGAAATTATATCTAAACAATTAATAATTTTTAATTAAGTAAAAATTAGAAATTAAACTTCGGAATATTTTCGATTATTTTTCTTACATTTCTTCCACTAGTTTATAAAAATTTGCTCATTTATGGAATAAATATCGCAATCGCGTTGAATTACTGATATTATTTTTCTCCATACCTGATAAATAATTTTTAAAATAATGACCGGAATTTTGAAGAGAATCAGAAATAATTTGCTTAAGAAAGTCCTTCCACATGGCTGACCAGTTACATAAAATAATGCTGGGTTTACTCTCGGCCAGTTATTATACGATTATTAAGTAAGCAGAGCATACGCAGAAAAGCTGAAAAGTGCTGTTCGGTCAATGGCAAGTAATTGCCCCAACGGACAACAACATGCCCAGCATTGTATTTTTTTTCTTACTGTGCATGCGTTTGTAGGATTTGGCGGTTTTTTTGGCGTGAAAAAATTAGTAACTTATCATAGATTAATTCTGATTTTTTTTTTTTTTTTTTTTGCTCTTTGTTCTTTCTGATGGGGGGTTTGGTTCCCCCCCCCCCCGTTTCTTTGTCATTTCTTTTCTATAGTCTTCCGAATTGAGGTATGTCGACCTTTTTTTTTATTTTACCATTTTTCTTTGTGTAAATATCCATCATTTTAATATGATTCGCAGTGAAAAAGAAAAATGCAGGGACGCCAAAACGGCAGTATATAGCCAACCTTGGAATGCCTAAATCTACAGAGAAAGAGATCTCCTTCTCTGTGTCTAAATCTATCTTATGAAATTGTGACAAACATAAATCAGTCTCTTTCTGCCCATGCGTTGCCTTCTGGCCGTCTTATAACTGGTCAAGTGTAAAACCAACATAAGGAATATGCCTTTGATGCGTTGCGGTAGTTGAAATAAATAAATAGATAGTAATAAGAAATTCTGTCACAAGTTCGCTGTTACTGGAATGTTCTGGAAGCTACTGTATGTGTGGTAAAATCCAATGAATATAATGTAGCTTGATTTTAAAATTATATTCCCGTTTTTACATATTACAGATTTACAACATATTTACAGATTTTTTCTGAGACACACTTACAGTTTGTAAAAGTGTGCGGTTACAGTCGTAAAAGTGCGGTTATAAAGTATACAAAAAGACGTTTAAAATAAACATAAATTACGTATCACAAGAGTGCAATAATTAAAGCTGAAGAAAAGTTCTAAAGAACCAAACGATATTCTGGCGATTCTTTGCAGCATGAGATTAATTAATTAAAAAAAATAAGAACAAACGATAAATTAGTAGCGCCATCTGAAGGTGACATCACTTCACAGAAATGCCGAACAAAATCTATGTGTATCTATTTTCAATATTTCGCTGTGTCTAGAAAATTGTAAGATAACATACATCTGAAAAATCTCCTCTGTATTTTAACACCTGGTTTTTATCTGAAAGAAATACAAATGTGCGGTGAATGATCTGATGAGCAGTAAAAAATCTCTGTAACAAGAATAACTGATAAAACGTTTAAATAGGATAAGCATAAATAATCGACGATTAAAAAAATGGTGGAATTCCAATCACGCAGATGTCTATGGAGGTTAGGCTGAGAAGTTGCCGCAAGCAGATGGATTAAAAAATTTATTTTCAGAATTACCAAAAAAAAATTTTGTATGTAAATTTTTTGAATGATAAAATATTAGGATAATATTAATATTTTATCAAATATAATACGTTTATAGAATTATTATCAGAATATATATAATTTAATGATCAAACTGAACACTTGCTTCAATAATAATGTATTCAAATGTGAATGCCGGACAATCTAGGGTTATAATTGATGAACAAAAGGAAATATATATTCACAAATTTAATCAAATAAAAAATATTAATCTAAAATAAATCATTAACATGTTAAAAATGGGAAGGAATGTGAAATTAAACCGTTTATTTTATTAAAAAAGGGACCTCATAAAACCGATTAATATTTAAATGTTCCACTGCGGCCAAAATATTATTCCGTCAATACACAATATGGTTAGAATAAAATACATGCATTCGGAGCATTATAGTGAAACATTCATTAAGCTTCCGTCTAAATTTCATTTCAAAAAGGGAATTGTATTTCAAAAGGGAATTGCAAGGGAATTTCATTTCAAAAAGGAATAAAATATAAAATTTAAAGGAAATTCGAATTTCTAATCCGAATACCGTAGCATCTTAAAGTTTTAGGTTCTATATAGTTCATCCATTATTTTATTTCTTAAATTTGCTTTTACATGCACAGCAGTGATATATCGACACAGATACAACAACGAATAATTGTATTTAATATCGTCGCAACGTGCTTATGCAAAAATCAGGAAGGAAAGAATTAAAACAATGAAAATTATTATTATAAAATATATTAAAGATATTTTTAAAAATTTATTAAATTTAGAAAAAATATCGTAAGGATGTAAAATTGATGTAACCGGAAAGCTCAATTTTTAAAATATAAAAAATTGTAAAAATGATTTTATTGCAATAAGAATAATACGCGTAAATTATTGAAGAAAAACGTTCGAGGTTTAATTAATTTTTAACTACGAATTTAATAAAATTTTGGAATAATCCTTATTGATTGAGTACTTACTACCCAGGAAAAAACTACATTTTAACTATTATAGTTTTCAGTTTATAAAAATTATATTTATAAAGATCAAATTTTGAACATATTGCGTGAAATATTGTCGTGCGATAAAGCTTCATGTTTAATCAATTTGTCTTGCCTTCGTCTGGCTTGATTCGATCAGCCATTGCATGATATTAATTTGTTAATTTTACATCAAGCAATTTACAAAAAGAATGGAGACCGAAAGACACTATTATTTTAAAATAATTTTTTGTTCTATAATAATTTTGGTCGAAAAATGTAAAAATTTAGATCTATTTTCAATTAAACACAATAATTATACATTCTTATCTTCAAAAGTATATTTCTGCGTACTTTGGGCAACTTCAAGCCCAACTGTTTGTTTCGTATAACTTATATTAATCGAGTAACAATTTTCTATCTCGCACTTTTTAACATGAATACCTATCTAAAAACACTATCATTTGCAGATTCAAGGAGATTGTCATGGCGTGCTAGAATTCAAAGTACTTAACCTCCGTACATGATAGGTGTATAGAGTAATGACATGGCATTGAGATTTCTTAGTAAGTAGTTGTGCAAGAAAAATTAGGGATTTACTTAACATATAACAATTAATAATTATATTGTTGCGAAATTTTCTTTACCGGGGTTCGTTTGGATAGTGGAAGTGATATGGTGTGTAAAGAACGCTCAATCAGCAGGCAGAAGTAGAATAAAAACAACGACGTTTATTTACACGAAGACACACAGGACAGCACAAAAGCGACAACTATATACAGCACAGAAGACGATTATCTTCACCCGAGACGTGTAGCATACAACAGCACACACAGCAGCATACAACCAGAATCTACTGAAGACAGTAGCGCACAGCTCAGTTCAGCACTAGCTTGCCTCAGTCGCTTCCGACTCCTCCGTCTTCTACTTCTCCGACTCTGGCTCGGATTACTGACTTTGTCGACTCGACTCCGCTGCTCTCAAACTCGGACTACTCCGTCGTCTCCTTGGCAGCGGCGGTCGCTTCCTTTTATAGGTCTCAGGAGGAGGGGCTAGAAGCCTCTCAACCAATCAGGAACGTTCGAGGCGTATCTCGGTTCCTACTGGACGGATCGGGAAAATTCTCGAAGTTTCGGGTATTATCTATTTTGACGCCAAAGTCGTCAATTTTGTTGCCAAGTCGCCAAATGGTCGTCAAGTTTGTCGCCAAGCTCTGGGACCTCCGACGCGCGAGTCACCTTCAGATGACTGTAAAACTTTCTTTCTATTGATGGAATAAACTATGCTGGGAAGCCGAATTGCAGGTTTGTAACAATATATTGCAAAAACATTATCGTGCAAAAAATACTTATTTTAAACTATGTATAGCGCATGGGACAAGAATTTAAAGTATGTTTTGCTTAGAATTTAAATTAGAAATATTATGATCAAGAAATATAGTCAAACTTTCAGATGTAATTTTCGAATGCAAGCAAATTCACCAAAGACGATATGTCTGATATTATATATATGCAAAAAAAAAGGGTATAAAATTGTATCAATTATGAATATTCAAAAGTTAAATTAAATTAAACATTCCTAAGTGGAAATGTATTCGAAATTTATACAATAAATTCATTTATCTAAGAAAATTGTCTTGCTTATATCTTGCAAAAGGTATAATTTTCCTCCTTTCAACATAAAAACTATGGAATTTGGGCAATGTCGCAAGAGTTCAGATTTTTATTTTCTAAATCCAAAACATAAGTGTTTTGTGCTTCGTAGTATAACGAAGGAAAGTAAGCAGGCATTTAATATGCCTTTTTATTTCTTCGTATACTTAGTATAGAGAAAATATAGTAATTGTCAAAAAAATTCGAATTCGAGATTCCGATAAAGCTCCACGTTTTAGACCTACCTCAGTTCGAAAAACACATTATTGGAAAATGTCCGCATTTCTGTCTGTGACAAACATAACTCATAACCTCTTTGAGCTAGACGGTTAAAATTTGGTATACAGTCTTCACAATCAAATTTGTTGATTTCTGTCAAATTTTGAGCAAAATCCGTTTAGAGGAAATCCTTCGGTCCGGCTATTCGAAAATAATGTTGCGAAATTTTCTTTACCGGGGTTCGTTTGGATAGTGGGAGTGATATGGTGTGGAGAACGCTCAATAATCAGGCAGAAGTAGAATAAAAACAACGACGCTTATTTACACGAAGACACACAGGACAGCACAAAAGAGTCAACTATATACAGCACAGAAGACGATTATCTTCACCCGAGACGTGTAGCATACAACAGCATACACAGCAGCATACAACCAGAATCTACTGCAGACAGTAGCGCACAGCTCAGTTCAGCACGACCTTGACTCAGTCGCTTCCGACTCCTCTGTCTTCTACTTCTCCGACTCTGGCTCGGATTACTGACTTGACTTCGCTGCTCTTGAACTCGGACTACTGGCTTTTCCGCTCCTTCTTCGGACTACTCCGTCGTCTTCGACTACTGGCTTCGTCGTCTCTACTCCGCTCGGACTTGACTTGCCTGCTCTGGCAGCTGTGGACCCTTTTATAGGTCTCAGGAGGCGGGGCTAGAAGCCTCTCAACCAATCAGGAACGTTCGAGGCGTATCTCGGTTCCTACCGGACGGATCGGGAAAATTCTCGAAGTTTCGGGTATTATCTATTTTGGAGCCAAAGTCGCCAAATTGGTCGCCAAGTCGCCAAATGGTCAACAAGCTCTGGGACCTCCGACGCGCTAGTCCCATTCAGATGACTGTAAAACTTTCTTTCTATTGATGGAACAAAGTATGCTGGGAAGCCGAATTGCAGGTTTGTAACAATAAGTTAACTAGACAACTACAAAATGAAAAGAGCTAGATAAATAAGATTTAGTACTCAGATTTAATATCTATAGTTTAGATACCTGTCAAATTTTGGGCCTTGAACAAAGGGTTGAAAGTCTGTTAATTTGTATTTTCAGAAACATGCAAACACGATAGTTCAAAATCGCAGTGATTCTAATATATCAAATTTGGCATGGAATTTTGTGACTGTAAGTGAAATTTTGTGTCAGATCTTTGTTCCGAGAGGTTGAGAAGAAGATGTCTAAAGCACAAATTCAATTTTCGGATACTCTTAACACGTCCCAAGGATAATACCCCCCCCCCCAAAAAAAAAAAAAAACCTCGCCTAGGATAACACGATAGATTCAGCAAAAATGTTAAATTCACTTGAAAAGTTGATATTTCTTAACTATTTTCGTCAGTTCCATGTAAGGCGTTCTCTGGTATGACAAGCTTATTAGAGAGTATACGAGAAAGTTTTGGGGGGACCACTCCCGCTGGTTTAGACTAAATGAAACTACAATTCGACACTAAAGTAGGATTTTAATATCCTGATCATATACCTAATTTCCTTTATTTTAAATTACTGCATTTTTGAATTTTTATACAAACATAAATTTTTTACTTGCACAAGTATATAACTGAACAGACCAACAGATGAACAAGCCGCTGTCGGATTAAGAATCAAAATTTTGTACGGATTTGTGCTTGAAATGCTTAAACTATTCACCAAAATTTAACTCGGCACGTTTCATAATTATTGCATTCATTTACTTTCAGACAAACTTTCTCTGAAAGAATATCGCTCAAATTTTCATAGAAACGTGCAAATTTGGTCTGAAGGCCACATACAAAATTTCACACATCTAGTTCACGCGTTTTTATTCATAGACAAAATTCCAAAAAAGAGCTTTTCTCTTTCTCAGGAAGGGCTGAAACAGGGAGATCAAAATCATTCTCGAGTTAAAATTCTTTGATCATTACAATGCATATTAGGGCAGAAAATAATCAGGGGAGAAAGATGTCACATCTGAGGATGCCTTACATATCATTATCATACAGTAGCTACGAAATATTAACTTTTAGCGTGAATTTAGCAATTTTTTCTGAATCTATAATGTGATCTTTGATGATTAACCCCTGGCATGAGATTAATACACTGGTGTGCAAAACTTAAGCAACAGGTATGTTTTTTGCCATAACTTCACGAGAAATCATTTGAGAGACATGAAATTCAGAAATGAGATACAGCATTTTGTTCTGAAAGAATGACGAAAGCATAGCTGCGCAGAAATGAATACAATGCATACAGCATGGAATCAAACAAAAAAAAGGCTTTATTGAACTCATAGTATGGTTACACATGATTGCTTGTCCAAGAGGAAGAACAGCAAGCAGATGTTCCTTAGTATGGGATATGCCCTCCCCTTACTGCAATGGTTGCTTCGCACCGTCTCCCCATACTCAGCACCAGATTGTCCAACAGTTCTTGAGGTAAGAGATTGTCCATTCCTCAATCAGCATCTGTTTAAGTTGTCGGGTGTTCCCAGGAGGATGTAATCGTGCCGCAAGGCGTCTCCCCAAAGCATCCCACACATGTTCTATCGGATTTAAATCAGGGGAGCACGCCGGCCAATCCATTCGAGTGATATCTTCACTTTCCAGGAGCTCCTCAACAGCCTGAGTCCTGTGTGGCCGTGCATTGTCATCCATAAAAACGAAGTCTGATCCAATGGCACCTCGGAACAGACGTACATGGGGAAGGATCAACTCCTGACAATAGCGATCTCCAGTTACAGAACCTCTGTCGAAAACGTGGAGCTCAGTCCGCCAGTTCATCATAATGTCTCCCCAGACGACAACTCCAGGACCACCGAATAGGCAAGTTTTTCCCAACCAATTAGAACAAAAATCGGATACAAAACTACATTTTCAGTGACAATATCAAATAATAAATTTAATATATTTAAGTCATTACATCTTTGAGTTATTGAGCTTACTTGGTTTTGAAAGTACAGACCGACCGAGGGTCAATTCCTTGTTGTATTTGGTTCAGAATTTGACAGATGACTATAGATGTTAATCTCGTGCATGCCATTGTGGTAAAAGCTTATAAGCCAGTTAACACCTACGCTACCCGAGCAATTGCTTTTGTATCGTGGTCGTGTTACTGGACAACGAACCACAAAGTTCCAGGTTCTATCCTCACTCATCACAATTTTCCATATTGGTGACCTCGGATGATGAACCCTCAACCTTCGCACAGCTGTTGTGGCACCATCTACCCACAGCAAACCAAAGTCGTCAGATTCACTTGACGCAGCAACAGCATCAGCAACCACTCACCCACAAACGCTCGCCATAACGCTTGGCGCTACTCAAATGGGTACAGGCTCATTAGAATCAACAGCTAAATACATCACCACTCAACAGCCATATCGTTCGTCTCTCCTCCGACTCACTGGAGAGAGAGAGTCTCTGGTGAAAGCTTATAAGCCAGTTAACAGCTACGCTGCCCGAGCAATTGCTTTTGAATCATGGTCATATTACTGAACTGCGAACCACAAGGTCCCAGGTTCTATCCTCTCTCATCACAATCTTCCACACAATCTTATCTATCTATCTCTCTTCGGTTTGCTGTTATCACGTTAAATTATATTTAAACAGATGGACAGACAAATTTCTTTGAGCGAAATTTGCTCAAAATTTGATGAAAATCTACAAATTTCGTATAATGACCATATACCAAATTTCAACCGTCTAGCTCAAAGCGTTTTGGAGTTATCTTTCTCTAAGACAGACAGGGATTTTCCGAAAATGTGTTTTTCGAATTCAGGGAGATCTGAAACCAAGAGATTCGCCAAAATCTCGAGTTCGAATTTTTTGGCGATTACTATATTTTCTCTATACTTCGTATGCGAGAAAATAAAAATGTGTGATACACATTAAAAAGAACTCATAATGCAATAATTCAGAATTCGCTATTTTAATCAGTGTTATTCGTGCAATTAATACTTGAGCTAAACAATAAGAAAGAACTGATTTCAGCATGCACCAACAGTTTGGAATTGTTAGAAAGCACTTTGATTCATTTTTGTAAATAGTTTTTCCCATTTGATTTCTATGCATTATTCTTGGAAATTCAAATACAACATGGAAAGCATCTTTCTCAATATATTCTAATAACTGTTCCTTTTAGTGTGAATAGCTTCTGCCATTCTTTCTCACGCTCCTTGTATCGTCTGAACTTTATGTTATGTTTACAAAGACAGATGTTTATGCTAATTCTCAATTTCGTGTCAGTTTTATGGCAACTTTCGCTGTCATCTAATAATGAATCATTTTTGTTTAGTCAGCTATGTAACATTCCATGCCAGCGACAATCAACTTTACTTGCTCAACGGCGTCAGATGTTATTTGGACATAAAAACATCACTTTTTCTCGAAACAAGACCTTGGCATTAAGAATAAAAAAAATACGAGGGAAAAAAAAAACTCAGATGATTTCTTATATGAATTTGAAACAATGTTATTTATAAACAGAGATATAATTTATTTTCAAAGGGACACTGATTAAATATGTAAAAAGGAAAATAAATTTATTTTTGTGATTAATAAACTCGAAAAAAATTAAAAGTTATCATAATAAGTATCATTGCGTTGTCATAAAGCCGCAAACCAGCTGTTACGTATATTCAAGCAGTTATTCCCTTTTTAGAGAAACCAATTTATGTTATATAGCATTTCTTTTCGCACATTTCAAACGTTTAATATTGTCTTTTCATTTTCTTGCATACGAAATATAGAAAAAAATATTGTTCTCGTTAAAAAAAAAATCGGAAATCGAGATTTTGACGAATCGCAACGAATTAAGATCTCCCCGAGTTTGAAAAACGCATTCTTGGCAATATTTTTATCTGTCTGTCTGTTGTCCGTCTGTGACAGATAATTCAAAACCGCTTTGAGTTGGACAAATAAAATTTATATATGAATTTTACTCCAAATTTGTAGATTTTTATTAAATTCCGGGCAAAATCTATTCAAAGGAAGTCTGTCTATCCGGCTGTCCGAGTATAAATTAAAATGATATTTACAAAACGAAGAGAGCTAGTTGAATAAAATTTGGTAAACAGTTGTAATGCAGACACTTATCAAATTTTGAGTCAAGTGAGATTAATCACCAAGGATCACACGATAGATTCAGTAAAAATGGTAAATTCACGCCTCATTAATATTTGTAAGTCTTCAAAGTCATGCAAGATGTTTTCTGCCTTACCCAAGGACCCCAATTTTTTACGGGGATGAGATATAACATCCCCGTAAGAATTAGAGAATATGAGAACAAATTTTGGGGTGACAACTCCCGTTGGTTAAATCTCAATTCTCTTGAATTTTTGAGTTTTTTTGTATTCTTTGACATGATTTAGGTACGATTTTTTTTTTTTTTTGGTTTTGTAGAAGTTATTGATCCAGATATTTAGCAAACTCTTTCACGGAACATCATGTAGTTTGTATAAAAACTATATATGAGTTGAAAGAAAGAAAAAGCCTAATACTTGTATTGGATTAAAAAATTTTATACATAAGTTGGTTGGTTGGTGTTTTTTTGGCGCAAGAGCCATTTTATACATAAGATACATATAAAGAAAACATATCTTTATACATACATTTTCTTTATACATATAAAGAAAAAAATATATGAAATTCAACCCACTGTCCTCAACACTGCAGCTTGATAACATTATAGACTTAATTCATCGATATGTTATTTTAATTTTAATATGCGTTTTCAATTATAAAGCCGCGATAATAAACAAACAAAAAGAAATATATTTAAAGTTAACTTTTGTTTAAAAGAACAAACATAAAATGCATACCTAGCTTTTTTATATTTAACCGAAATCTCTATTATCAATTTCATGTGATTTTTTATGAAAATCAAGATACCTGGAACATTTAAAAGATATTCAAAACTGTTTGGAAAATCGTTTAAAAAAAGTCATTAAAATATATTTATTCATCTAAGCCCTTCATTTTATTTAAAAGTGCATTTTAGTTGAACATTAGCATGCATTTTTGAAGATTAAAAATTAAAAAGGGAATTTCAGATTTTCGTACATTTACACAATACATTTTAGTTGAACATTAGCATGCATTTTGAAAATTAAAAATTAAATAGGGATGGATGGATGGATGTTGGATTTTTTATGGCGCAAGAGCCAAAACTGGCTATGCTGCGCCAAAACAAATGGTATGTGTATATTACCATATGATTATTAAACAAAACATTTCCTCAAGGTTAAAATACAAACAACGTTTTACACTTATAAAAAGAAAGCACAATAAGTTTAAAGGACAAAGATCTTAAAATTATGACTCCAATTAAAAAGGGAATTTCAGATTTTCGCTATTGTTTGTTAATTTCAAAGTCCACAATCCTTTTAAATAGTTTTTCATAATTATTTATTTAATTATAAAAATGTTATTTTTATAATAATAATATCAATTTATTTTACTTAATAATTAAATCATTTTTGTTAGAAATTCTTAATTACAAGAAATTGCCTTAAGATATACAAAACTTTGTGACGGTTTTAATAAGAGACGAAATATTGTATGTAGCTTTAAACATTAAATTAATCTATTGTACAACATTAGAAATGTTTCTTTTTTTTTGTGCCAATTTTTGATAATAAGATTGTGTTGTTTATAAAATTCATACGTAGTTCGTTGACTTATATGCTTTGGAAAATTTGACAACAAGACTGTTTCTTCAAATTTGTGATAATATCACTCAAAGTTTATCAGATATTTCGAAATATCCTTATACTGTATCATCATTGTTTTAAGAATGAAAGCGAGGGGTACGGCGAGCTCGTGTTTATGTAACCTTGAGATGGATAGTTTAAACAGATTAAATATTGATATCAACATGTAATGAAAAGAGTAGTTTAGAGATGATCAGTAGTAGGTTTTAGAGATGAACTTAATCTATTCATAGTAACAGTTTCTGTGTTTTAAAGTCGGGTTTCTGTGTTTTTGACATTCGAGTCAGTCGCTTGTCTGGGCCATCTTTGAAATACAAATTCTCAAATAATGATATTTTCAGGAAAAGTTTAGAGAAAAAAATTTGTATTTCTTAAAGTTTTCAAAATTAATTATTGCATCGTAATTAATCTGTTGCGCATCCATTTTCGCATTTTCAGTTAGTCTAAATAAAGAAAAAAAAAACTCTAATTATTTAATTAAATACGTACAACAGTGAACTCCCGATTATCCGTTGTTTTGGGTGATGCGATAAGTGAATTCCGCAAATAATCTATACTCATATAAAGCTCAATGTGTGTGTGTGTTGGCGCTCTACAGGCCAGCTTTGACCTACAGCTACCAAATTTGGTACATGTATATCTTGGAGGTCGGGAATGTGCACCTGGAGTCCCTTTTTTAAAATTTTTAATCAGAATTTTAATTATTAATTAAAAACTAACTTTCCCGTCAAAAAAAATCTTTTCATTTTCCCCACCGCCAAATGAGTAAGGCTTCAGTTTTTTACCCCTACACTAATGAGGCTTGGGTTAACATTTTTCGGCCGATTATTTCAAACGATTCTGTTTATTTTCTTAATGTTTGATGCATTTAAATTAAACATTGTTAATTAATCGATCTTTCAGATTCATTCTGAAGTACTTTTGAATTAAAAGAAAACAGAATAAAGGAAGTTAAAAATGTCTAATCTGCATAGCGTTACTCCAACTGGCATAGAAAAATTCACGCATTTGCGTTACCGTAACTGGCGTTGAAAATTCACGCATGCGCATTGTGTTCTGATTGTTGGCAACGGATTTTCAACGGATTCGGACTTGATTTAAATTATTTGTAGGTTAGTTGTGTGCTTTTGTAAGGAAATTGTATTTATGTTAGTTATATAACGGATTTTTAAGGAATTCGGACTTGATTTAAATTATTTTTAGGTTAGTTGTGTGCTTTTGTAAAGAAATTGTATTTATGTTAGTTATATATTTTTTGCATATGCTTATAGTTTTAAGTACATCATTTTTTTAAGTAGTTTATTTTAACCTGTTTTCGACCGATTATTTTAAACGATTCTGTTTGTTTTCTTAGTGTTTGATGCATTTAAAATTAAACATTATTAATGAATCGATCTGCTCATGATGAATCTGAGAAAATTTTGTTGACAAATTCTTGAGATATTACGTAAATTAAGATATATATTCTTTAGTGCCCATAAAGTTTAAACGCTCAGTGACTCTGTTTTCAATAATCATATTATAAAAAAATGCTTTGTTTCAGTAAAAATATTATTATATTAATTGCAGATTCATCCTTTCCACTTTAATTTTAAAGCATACATTCTACGGGAGCTAACAGAAACTTAGAGAGATACATATTACGTTATGACTGAAGACCTTTATAATATTATGAGTGAATTATATGACTATCAAAATTTGAAGTTTTAAAATATTTTCATGAAGAAGTTATTAAAGTAAGAATTGCATAAAATATTTAATTATTAAATTTTTAACGAACATTAAGATTGGCGAACCGGCTGGTCGCCAAAGGTGGCTAGTAATAATAATAAAACGGAAAAAAATGCTTTTAATTTTTTTTTATTTACTCTGGGGTTACTGCAGATATTACTCTGACTTAATAAATTCTAGATTTTCATAATTAGATGATAGTTAGTTCACTTTTTTCACAGAAAAAAAATTGGTTTATATTTTTATGCGGGTCCAAAACAATATTTTTTTCATTAAAATTTTGTAACTGAACTTTTATTTAATAAAGCTTGACTTTGGAAGACAATATAAAGATTTTTCTAATAAAAAATCACCGGGAATGGTCTACTTGAAATTTTTTGCCGAGTATCTTAATATAACTTATTATCGCTCTTCTTCCTTGCATAAAAAATGAGGGACCCTGGGCAAAACCATGGGCACAATAAGTACTCAAATTTTTATTTTCAAACTCCCATACATAAATATTTAAATTTCTTAGTATAGTAAAGAAAATCAAGTATGTATTTGAAATACATTTTTTTCGACTGATTGAAAACAAAATTTGATATAGCGGTAAAACTTTCATAACAAGATCATACAGCGAACTTCTTTTATACAAGGCCTTGACTTTATTGAGTTATCGACTTTGCATGTACGAGAATGTGCAGACAGACAGATGGTCAAACAGTAGACTAATCTGCATGTTTAGATACTAAATTGTGTACCAAATTACGTTAATATTGCCTTTTGCGCTTTGAAGTTATCATATCCAAAAGGGCCATGGACTCGGACAGAAGGCAAACAAATTTTCTCTGAATGAATTCCGTTCGAAATTTGTAGAAACCTACAAATTTAGTGTAATTTCCACGTGCTAAATTCGTCCTAACTAAAAAAATTTAGAATTGTTACGTACCCAGCAAAAAAAAAAAAAAAAAAAAAAAACCTTTTGCATTGTGCTAAAGGTGTTATTCCTGAGAACACCTTACATGGCGATGGCGTACAATAGTTATGAAATATTAACTATTAACGTGAAATTAGCATTTTTACTCAATCTATTGTGTAATCCTTGGCGAGTTATTTGGCGATTAAGCCCTGGCATGTGGTTGATGGTATCTCAAAACCGAATTTGTGTTTTAGATGTATTTTTTCAACCGACTGAAACAAAAATGTAACACTAAACTACACTTGTAGTCCCAAAATCATACACTAAATTTAAGTCAATGCGTTTTCATGGTTTTGAAGGTACAAACCAATAGAAGGTCAACCCCTCGTTGGATTTGATTCAACCCTTCGTTGGATTTGATTTTGGTATTAACATGTTAACTTATATCCAAAAAGCTGGAGAGACATACTTCCTCTAAACGGAGTTTATTCAAAATTTTGTAGAAAGCAAAGAATTTGGGTGTAAAGAGCGTATTACAGATTGCATGGCATTGACGTAAAATCATTATGAAATATTAACTTTTAAAGTGAATTTTCAGTTTAATTAAGTTTTTGAGATCTTTGTCACAGGCATGGAGACAAACAGATGAACGAATAGACTTATGCTAAAAAATGTGTTTTTTGAACTGAGGGTGTTCTAAAGCGTGGAGATTCTTAAAAATCTCAAGTTCGATTTTTTTAAAACTATTACTATACTTTCTCTCAGTATACTTCGTATACGAGGAAAAAAATTAAAAAATCGACCAGTGGGATGTTTGAAACGTGGAGATTTGTCGAAATTTTGAGTTGATATTTTTTGACGATTTGAATTTTTTGATCTGAACGATTTGAATTTGAATTTTTTACTAAACAATACTTTTTCTTGGTATACTTTGTATACGAGAAAGAAAAAAAAAGAAAGAAAGGAAAAAAAAATCGGTCACCGGGATGTTTGAAACGTAGAGAATTGCCAAAATTTCGAGTTCAGATTTTTTGATGGTTTGAATTTTTTGATTTAAACTATTTTAATTTTAATTTTTTACTAAACAATATTTTTTCTTAGTATATTTCGTATACGAGGAAGGAAAAAAAATCGTTCACTGGGATGTTTGAAACTTGGAGATTTATCGAAACTTCGAGTTGAAAATTTTTGAGATTCCTAATACTTTCTCTTTGTATATTTCGCATGCAAAAAATAAAAGAAAGTTTTATCCGGGCCATTCAAATCAAATACGAGATTCTTCTGCAAACTTGTGCTAAGTGATAAAATCTACTAATCTAAGAAGTCTGACAATTTTATTTAAACTAATACATACATTCAAGGTTTCTTTCCCTGTTTGAAAAAATTTGATACTGTCACTATCATATATTGTTTTCCTGACACCATATGAAATGCTGATTTTATAAGATTTGTCAGCCTATAGCAACAGAATTTACATCTTGGATGAACCTGCCATTTTCTCGATGATAATTCATATCTTAGCAACAATTTATCTCGTTTAATTTTTTTTTATCTGTTTCAACCATTTCGGAATTTTTATGCAAGAAAGTTGTCCAGAAAAGCTGATTGGAATATATCTGCTGCTAAGAGATTTTTTTTTATTTTTTTATTTTTTATTTTGAGATAACCATACTGAGGTATCAGTCCATAGAGTGTGAGAATTGATTTTGATAAACAACATACAAACAGCATTTGGGACATTTGATTTGTACTCTCATGATTGTCTTACTTGATTTCTATTCTCGTGACTGATAAATCATTTGTGACAGGTTAAATGATTCATATGTCAAAATTCGAAAACATCGCTATCTCAGCTAATGTTATTGATAATGTGTCGGCTTTTTTAGAGTTAACTCGATATTACAGAATTGTAGTACATCCAATTCCTTTCAGTGTACAAATATAATTACTAATTTATTTCATTTTTCATGCGATGTCTAGATTCATAGAAACACAAACATCATTCCTATTAGAGTTTTCAATATTCAGGAGAAATAAATGAAAAACTATATGTTCCTTTTCGTAAAAAGTTAATTTTCCTGAAATACAAATTTTTTTTGCCCCCCCCCCCCAAAAAAAAAAAGTGTTCTTTCTGTTCCACAATATGAGAAGGAAAAATACTGTCGAAGATATCAGTAATTTCAGCTTCTTCTCAACTTCAATAACAAAACGCAGTTATTTTGTTCCATTGGCATACAGAACCACCACAGAACACACAAAACAAAGCCATAAAAGCGAAAGGTACTGCCGGGGAAACAGTTTCTTCATTCCCAAAGACAGCAGAAGCTGGATTTAAACCAGCTAGTCTGTTCGAAACTTTCTCGCATACTCCCTAATAAACTTCTCATGCCAGAGAACGCTTTGCATGGCATTGGCGTACAATACTTACGAAATATTAACTTTTGGCTTGAATTCAGCATTTTTACTGAATCTATCGTGTTATGCTTGGTGACTTATTTGCCGATTAATCCCTGGCATGAGTTTAATAGTATCCAAAAATCAAATTACTGTTTTAGAAGCGTTTCTTTCAATCGATTAGAATAAAAATTTGACACAAATGCAATTACAAAACGCTATATCAGATTTGAGATATTTAGGTCGTTCCTTTTTGAGATGTTGCGTACACTTGCATGAACAAGAACAGACAGTCAACCCATTGTTGGATTTGGTTCAAAATTTGATAGATTCCAGTAACATAAATGTTAAATATGAGTACCGAAATTTGTACCGAATACCAAAAAAATACCGAAAATTTGTTTACCAAATTTCCTACATCTAGCTCAAAGCCTTTTTGTGTTATCTTTGTCATAGACAGAGAGAAAAATGGACATTTTCCAAAAATGAGTTATTCGAACTCAGGGAGGTCTAAAATGTGCATTCATCAAAATCTCGAGTTCAAATTTTTTGAACGATTACGATACTTTCTATATACTACATATACGAGAAAGTAAGCATAAATAATAAATAGATATTTTTTTTATTTTTATATTTGAATCTACGAAGAAATGATAGATTTTATTTTTATTTTGGGAGTATGGGAAATTTATTTTTTATACATAAATTGTTATTTTGCATTATTAATTCGAAATTAATCAAAAGGTGTGAAAATAGCACAGAAAATCCTCAATAAGTTTAACAAAGGCTGGGTTGGATTGCCGACAGGATGTGCGATAGGGAAATTTTCCAACTTTTAAACGTAAAACTGGATTCTTCTTTCTTTTTGTGTGTTGATTTTGGTGATAATACAGCATAGTCATTAAATATTTTTGAAATATTACTCAAAATCCTGCACTGAATTGGGAAAAAATAAGCTTATTTAAATCAAACAAATTAGTGGATTATGGGGTTTTTTCCTTGTGTGAGATTTTTTTAAGCAAGAAATAGGATTCGAAAACTGACGGTTATCGTTTTGAGATCATATTAAAATTTCAGATACTATAATTTTTAGAAGTTTTTACTTTCTTCTATACATGGTATAAAGTACAGTAATCGTCAAAACATTCGAATTCTAGATTTCGAAGAATCTTCTCGTTTTAGTTCTCCTGAGTTTAAAAAAAAGCAGTTTTGGAAAATGTCCGTCTGTCTATCTGTTTGTTTATGACAAAGAACACAAAAACGCTTAGATTTGGTTGGACTAAATTTGGCATACGGTCTTTACATCAAATTTGTAGGTTTCTATCAAATTTTGAATAAAATCTGTTTAGAGGAAGTCTGTCTGTCCGGCTGTTCAAGTATAAGTTAACACGATTATTACAAAACGCAGGCAGCTAGATGGATACAATGCGGTACACATATTTTATATCTGTAATGTAAATTTGACATCTATTAAATTTTGAGAAATGCAAAATTTGTCGGGTTGACCATCTGTCGGTCTGTACTTTCAGAAACATGTAAACGCGATAATTCAAAAACGCTGTGACTTAAATATACCAGATTTGGTATGGGATTTTGTGACTAAAAGGGGAATTCGATGTAAGATTTTTGCTGCAATCGGTTGAGAAAACAGTGTCTAAAACACAATTTCGATTTTCGATTTCGAAAGCATACCAGGGATAAATCGCCAAGTAACTTGCCAAGGCTGACACAATAGATTCAGTAAGAATGCTAAATCCACGCCAAAAGTTAGTGCTTCGTAGCTATTGCACGCCAATGCCATGTAAGGTATTTTTTTGCTGGTCGAGTTTATTAGAGAGTATGCGAGAGAGCTTTGGTAGAGAACTCTCGCTGATTATTAATGAAATCTAAAAGAATGAAAGTAAAGTAATAAAATTAAATGCTTTTGAAGATAAATAAAGTCGTTCAAGAACATGGAAGAATAAATCAATCAACAAAAGTATTCTCCCTCCTCCCCTTGGATTTTAAAAATATTTAACTAGTATGGAATATTTTGGATTTAGCTTCCTAGCATGATAAAAAGTAAGGCCCTTCCCTTTGGTTATTACTTTGATTACGAACACCTTCTTGCTTATCGTTTCGGTTCAAAATTTGAAATAGATCTACAATTGAACTGAATCAAATTTCATTGAACTAGGTAATAGAAATTTTGAGTTATTCTGCTGTCAAGCATACGAACCGAAAAACTGCAAGGATTAGATGCAAAATTTGACAGATATCTGCAATTCTGGTGCATCGGTAGTATACCAGATTTCATTAGCATAACTGTTAACATATTTGACTTATCGTACCCACAGATAAACATAACCGGCTTTTCCGAACTCATAGAGGTTTTAAATGAAGAGATCTATCAAAATCCCAAGATCAAAATTTTTGTTGATTTCCAATTTTTCTCTGTAGTATTTGTAGATATTCATCCATTTTTGAACTAAACCTATCCCCAAGAAGTCTATCTTTCTGGTTGTTCAAATATAATTCAACACAATAACTAAAATGCTAGATTGATAAATTTGGCACACATATTTAACATATGAAATATAAATATGTTCCACTTTTAGAACCAAATATGTCAAGAGATTGATCATTTATTGGTTTGTGTTTTGAACATCATGTAAGAGAATAATTCAAAATCTCAATGACTTAAATGTATAAAATTTGTTATGTGATTTTGTGACTACAATTGTAGCTTTGTGTCAATTTTTGGTTTTAATTAGTTGGAAAAAAGACGTCAAAATAAACATTCGATTTTCTTCTCTAATGTAATAACCTTATCCTAGTGATTAATTGCCAAAGATCGCACTCTAACAGGTTGTTTTGTAATTATTGTTCGACCAATAGCAGACATTTAATGATACAAAAATACATTCATTAGATAGTATGCGAGAAAGTTTCAGGAAGACCACTGAGATGATTATAAAGTTGAGTGAAACGTTTTTTGAAAATTCCTGCGTAGTATTAACAATATTTAATATAAAACTCTACGATTAAGAAATATGTCAATAAAGGGATTTATCTTTAAATGTCACTGAATTTTTTAAATCATGTTAATAATATTTATTGGATATTTCTATATGCGCAAATATTTGCGATCAGATCATTGTCTTCATTCACAAAACAATATTATGTTTACGCATGATAAAAGGAATCGCACGTTAATTGATTTTGTCAATCCTAGAACACAATCAGTTTTAATCCTGCTTATCAAGAATCGAAAGTCTTTGCTAACACGTTGATTGCCACGAGGGAATATAAGTTGTTGCTTTACCTACTCATGATTGCTAGAGATAACTATTCATCATTTACTAGGACTTACTGATAAAAGCAGACTTTAAGTAAGTTTATAGATAAGTAATCAGATAAAGACTTTTGATTAGTTCGCCAAATCTTTTCGCAGAAAAATGAAGATTTGGAAGCTACTTCCAAAAATCCTAAAAATTAATGGAGGATAAAAATCCGATATAATTTCAAATAATGTATGTCATTATTATCATGTCCACCTGCATATATGCATGCTGTGCATGTAAGTTCTAAGAATGTCTCTCACTTACTTATGTTACAGGTTGTTTCTATGATCATGGAACAAATTTTGTGGATAAATTAGATATACAGAAATAAGTCCTTTTTATTTTCACGTATACGAAGTATTGAAAAAGTATAGTAACCGTCAAAAAATTTAAACTCGACATTTTAACGAATCTCCACGTTTCAGACTTCCCTCAGTTCGAAAAACACATTTTTAGATATTCGTCTATCAGTCTATGACAAAGATAACTAAAAAAAAAGCTTTGCGTTAGATGGATGAAATCTGGTATATGTTTGCCACATTAATTCGCAGATTTCTATGAAATTTCGAGCGAAATCGATTTAAAGGAAGTCGGTTGGTCTGTTTCAGGTGTCGTCCTCATCATCTGACAGTTGTTCAAAATTACGAGGTCAGCCCCAAAATAACCCTAGTGTTGCTTTAAAAACGGGACGTTAATATAACTTAATTAAACTAAACTAAACCAAACTAAACTGTCTGTCTGGCTGTTTGAATTTAAATTAACACGAAAATTACAAAACGACGTGAGCTACAATAGATGAATAACATTCGATACATAAATTTAACATCTATAATTGTAGACACTATGAAATTTTGAACCAAATCCAACAAGAAGTTGATCGTCTGAAGGTCTATACGTTCAGAGGCAAGTAAAACGATAATTCAGAAATGCGATGACTTAGATATATCAAATTTAGTGTGTGATTTTATCACTACAAGTGTAATTTTGAGCAAATTTTTGTTGGAATCATTTGGAAGAAAAAGGTGCCTAAAACATAAATTCAGTTTTTAGATTCAGTTTACCGTATCCCAGAGATTAATTTCCAAAAAGAAAAAATCTCCTCAAGGATCATACGATAGATTCAGTAAAAATGCTAAATTCACGTCATTTATCAATATTTCTTAGTTACTGTATGCAAGTGACATGCAAGGCTTTCTCTGTCAGACTCAAAGTTTTCACTTTTTTGGGGGGGTAGGGCTGGAAATTGGGTTTAATACCTTTATTAGATAGCATGCGAGAAAGTTTTAGGGAGACATTCCCGTTGGTTAAAGTACAATATACATTTGAAATGCGATGGGTGGCTGTTACAAGAGGCCTTTTGTTAATGAATTATAGTAAGAGTATAAAAAAAATGCCGAAATATGAGGCCCCCCTTTATACGTAATTGACCATTGAGCACACATAGAAATTTCTGAAATAATTAAAAAAAGTTATTTTGTTTGTTTTACTTTTTTTTGTCCTTACTATTTTCACCTCTTTTTTTTTTAGTCTTTGTCTAACGTGGCCGTTTTTCATGCTTTTGGCGCCATTTCAACTCCATTTTTGTGTTTTCGTTGTGAAATGTACATTTCAATAAAAAAAAGAGAGATGGTATTATTATTTGAAATTATATGAGAGTAACAGTAATTGTGAAAGTTTAACTGTGATTTTTCACATCATTTTTGAGTACATACTTTAAAATACTTGCATCAGAAGTTCCATTTCATTTCCTTGAAAAATATTATCGCCAGCGATTAGTATATCGGTTAAGATATTTTGTAATAACCTGTATTTCATTGATATCAAACCGCTTGCAGTGGAAGCCCTTTGCATTTGCAAAACTCTGTTGAAACTTTTCCTCTTGTCCTCTGTTGAAACTTTTCCGCTCTCCAGCAAATGTATTTTGTATCACTAATTCCCAATGGCGAATAATAAATACAAAGATCCTAATAAAGCGCGATCTTCGACGATGAATCTCAAGAATGTGGTTAAATATGAAAGATAGAAAATTGAAGGCGTATTTGGAACTCCGGTTATTCACCCGACTGAAACCAACATTTGACACATTACTATAATTTTAGTTCATATATTTAAGTTATATATTTTTGACTTATAGCATTTACATACTTACGAAAGTACAAACTGACTCACGGTCCACTTCTCGTTTGGATTTGGAAATTGGATACATATTTACACTTTACATCTTAAATCTGTGCACCAATTTTTATCCATCTAGATCTCTTCCTTTTGTATTTAACATGTTCACTTCTACTTGGACAACCGGATAGATATATTTCTTCTGAATTGGTTTTTTTCAAACTTGATAAGACTCTATAAATGGGGTTTAAAGGCTATATACTAAGTTCCACTTATCTAACGCTCACCAGTTTTCGGGCCGCGGTGGCTTGGTGGTAAGGTCTCGACTCGTGCAGCCGTAGGGTTTCAAGTTCGAGACCCGATTCCACCGAAGAACCATCGTGTAAGGGAGCCTGTTGCACGCTACATTCGTCAGGGCCAAACGTTCTCCCGCTAGTGTGATGTGGTGTGGAGACGGGGGTGCCAACTCAGGTGTCGGCCTCGTCATCTGACCATGGTTCAAAATTCCGAGGTCTGTCCCAAAATAGCCCTAGCATTGCTTTACAAGGTGACGTTAATTAAAGTAAACTCAGCGGTTTCGAGTTTTTGTATTCAAAACTCCAAAAAAGGTGTTTGTTGGAGCCAGGGTGGTTTGATTCTTGGAAATTCGAGTTCGAATTTTTAATATATAAAGTTCGAATAAATATAATAGCGATTTCGAATTTTTTTGGCGATTACAATGCTTTTTTTTATTATATATTCTTATATGAGAAGGTAAAAACGACTCGTTTCGATATAAGTGTATTTGTTTAATGATTATAGAAACATCTTTTTATTTTTATTTTAACAGCTTTATTTCCATGAAAAAATTAAAAGAAGCGTTTTTGGTACATTTACACTTTATGGAGTGTTTTATGTTTAAATTCGTCTTAAGAAAACGAATGAAGTATGCATATTCGAACAGCACATCTTTTTGTATGCCATTTTGATATCGATCGAAGGTTTTGACGTAAGGACGACGTACGGAATGATTTTCAACAACTGCCTTGCAATTTTTGATTTATTTTCGCAGGTAGGCAGATAGACAAATTATAATTACAAAAATTCGAACTGGAATCCGACTTCTAATTGATCTAAAGCCAGTAAAATATCAATATCTTGCTGTCTTGTCTTTTGATGAGTACCGTACTTTCCTCCAGTATATTTTTCATATACTTCGTATACGTATACCTCATACATAAGGAAATAAACCAGCAGGAGTGGTCTCTGCAAAAGTTCCTCGCTTACTCTCCAATAAAGGTCTTATTCACTTTTTTTTTCGTATGAAATTATGAACCTTGAGTAAAACTACGAATTCCTTGCATGGCATTGGTGAACAATAATTACAAAATATTGGAGAAAATCTTTGGCATGAATCTAGCATTTTCACTGAATCTATCTCTAGAATATGCATTATTGGACATATTCTGGCTGCTCGATTGATATCAAAATCTGACACATCTACAATTGTAGTCATCATATTATAACCTAACGAATTTCGTTGCTTTAAGTTGTTATTTTTACGAGTTATTGTATCTTCGTAATTGTTAAAGTATAGACCGACAGACATTTAACTGTTTAACGAATGTGGTTCAAATTTGACAAGAATATATAAATTTGATCAATATTTTGTATGCTAAACCTGTGTTCCAAATTTTATATACTTACTCTTGGTGTTTTATACAAAGAAATTATTGGAATTCACTTGTGGTCGAACAGCCAGCAAATTTCAACTTCACTGCAATTCAACTTCTTGCAACTTCATTGCTATTGCAAACTTCATCTGAATATATTTCGTTCAAAATTTGATAGAAACCTAAAAAATTAATCATAATTCCATTAAAAAATTTTAGTCGTCTAGTTTAAAGTTTATTTTATTTATCGTGTTCACAGATATATAGATTGATTGACAGATATAAAGCCAAAAATATGTTTTTCGGACTCGGAGTGGTCTGAAATGTGGTGATTAGTTAAAAGCTAGAATTCAAATTTTTTGACGATTACAATTGAATTTCTGTTGGAACATTTGTTACCGATTAAAATTCCACCACATCATTTTATAAATTTTCTTGCATTTTTAGTTTCGCATAGTTTTATTAAGCAATTAAAGCTTTTGCTTTGATACCTTAATTAAATCAGAGCATGAATTATACATTTTAACCCTTATTGGAGATGATGAACTATTAAAGGGATAAGAATGGTTCAACGAATGCAAAGAACATTAGCAAGTTGCCAAAATTAGCAATAATTATTAGTAGATAGAACAATTTAGATAGGTAGATTAATAGATAGAATTAAAAAAAAAAGATAAAATTCAAAGGCGTGTGTCTAGATTTCTTCAGGTTTCGGTTAAAGTTTACTAAATGTTTACTTAAACACTTATTCTGTATCAGCCACAAAGGATTTGTTATCTTCTGATGTTTCGATTTTTGGCCCTTGAATTTTGTGCAAAGTAATTGCAGTTGATAATAGCTATCTTATCTTTCGCAGTTCAGGTGCGAATTAGTGATAAAAACAATTTGCTCCTTTTTTTATGGCAGAACACAGATAGGTAATTAATTTCAAACTTAAATAAACTGTTGATTCGTTATGTGTGATTCACACAGTTATTTTATATTCGAAATGGAGAAAGTTCAATAGTAATATTTTAAAGATGCAATAAAATCCATTATGCATCTCATTTATATACTTAAATCCATTATATATATATATATATATATATATATATATATAATATTTCCTATTTCTAATAGGAAATGAATACACAATATTTATTGTTTAAGATATTATTTATTTTATTATATAAGAACCCTTTTGCTTTGTTACCTTCTGCCTTCTCTCAGGAAGCCTCATTATGCCTTCTTTCCAAAATTGTTGTGTTTTGGACAAGAAATAATCCTCGAGGTGCACTTTTATTTCGCTGATGGATTTAAAGCGCTTATCGCAAAGAAAATTTTTTAAGGGCAGAAAGATGGAGCGAGATCCGGAGAATATGCAGGATGCGTAAAACATCCCGATCAAACTGTAAAAGCTTCTCTCGTATGACTAATGCAATATGTGGTTTCGAGTTGTCATGATGAAAAACAATGTTTCGTCGTTTCATAAATTCTGGCCGTATTTTTGCTATGGCAGCTTTCCATCGATCCACTTGATGACAGTATTTCGTAGAATTTATTGTTTGACCTTGAGGAAGGAGCTCGTAGAAAGTACTCCTTTCTAATCCCACCAAATGGACAGTAAAACTTTTTTTTGGGTGTAGTCCCGGCTTGGGGTGTAGTAGAGCGGTGGTACGACTGAAACCGATGACATAGGTGGCTCATAGATAAGCCTGCATGTTTGCACAAGCAGAGTTAGATAAAGCCATTCATAGCACAATGAAAAAGAAACTTTTGGAACACCCTAATATTTTACGGTAAATGTAATAAATTGTTGGTAATGTATAATTACAAATGATAAATAATCACCGGATTAACTACATAATTAAAAATAATCATCAAATTAACTACATATTTAAAAATAATCATCGAATTAACTACATATTTAAAAATAATCACCGGATTAACTACATATATACATACCGGATTAACTACATTATTAT
>JAPMOR010014342.1:94301-113844 GCA_026543865.1 Argiope aurantia
GGACAGATTTCCTCTCAATGGGTTCTGGAGAAATCTACAAATTTGGTAAAAAGACTGATAAATGAAATTTAATTTATGATCTTAATTTGTAAACTTTTTATCTGTTTGAAATCTTCAGTTAAATAGGTCGACTGGAAAAGGTTCAAAACTCATTATCAATTTATTCATTATTACTTTCTATTACATTATTGTGATTAATTTGCCAAATCACATAAATTTCATCTATCTAGCTCAACGAAATTTTGAGTTATCTTTGCCATAGACAGACACACATTTTTCAAAAATGGGTTTTTTAAACTCGGAGTGGTCTGAAACGATTAGATTCGTCAGAATCTCGAGTTCGAATTTTTTGACGATTACAATATTTTCTGTTTATTTCGTGTACAAGAAAGTAATAATGAATAAATTGATAATGGGTTTTGAATCTATTTAACTGAAGTTTTCATACAGATAGAAAATTTACAAATTAAGATCACAAATTAAATTTCATTTATCTATTTTGTTATATTTCTAGTTTCTGTTGTAAGAAGAATTGAAATCGTTAAAAAATTCGAACTCGAGATTTTGTTGAATCTCCAAGTTTCAGACCACCGTGAGTTTGAAAAATTCATAATTAGTTTTATGCCTGTCTTTAAAAACGATAATTCAAAAATGCTTTGAGCTAGATAGATGAAATTTTGTATAAGGACTTACAAGCAAATTTTTAGGTATCTATCAACTGTTGAACGAAATTCTTCCACATGAAGTCTGTCTACCTGTTTGTTCGATTGGAAGTGAACTGGATAATACTAAAATGCAAAGAGCTAGGTTGATGAAATTTGTTACACATGTTTAGCACTTAAAACATAGATTGTTATCAAATTTTGAACCAAATTTGTCAAAAAGATGACCGGCCATTTGTCGATCTGAGTTTACGTATGGATATGCGAATGCAATGACTCATAAGTGCAATGACTTAAATTAATGAAATTCCGTATGCCATGATGTGACTACAAATGTAATTTTGTGTCCAATGGTGGTGTCAATCGGCAGATAAAAAAGGCGTTCAAAATCAATATTCTCGTCATAGATTCAATAAAAATGCCATATTCATTTCATCAATACCATGCAAGACATTTGCAGCTTTACCAAAGATCCCCAATTTTATGTTGAAGAAAGCACATAAAACCTTTATTGGAGAGAAAATGTAGGGTTTAGTTTAGTTTATTTAAGTTATATTAACGTCCCGATTTAAAGCGACACTAGGGCTATTTTAGGACGGACCTCGTAATTTTGAACGACGGTCAGATGATGAGGACGACACCTGAGCTGGCAACCCCTCTCCACATCACACTAAAGGGTGGACGTTTGGCCCTGACGGATTTAACGTGCAACAAACCCCTTTACACGAAATTTCTTCGGTGGAATTGGGTCTCGAACCTGAAACCCTATGGCTCGGAAACGGAGACCTTACCAGCAGGCCACCGCGGCCCCTGGAAAATGTAGGGGTGACTACTTTCGTTGGTTGATTATTGTATTCATACGGACAAACAAATAGAAAGATAGTATACCCGTTGAAGAATTCAATACATAATTTAACATATTCTATGATTTGGGTGTAAATATTTCATAGTAATTTCATTTTTCAAGCTTTCAATATCCTTGAATTGTCGCATTAACTTATGGACGAGCAAAAGATTCATTGATCAATCCTTTGACGGATTTCGCATAAAATTTAATGCAGCTACAGAATTTTTGTAATAAAAACCATATGATTTTTGATAAAATTACTTTGCGTTTTTACTTTTTTGTATAGGAAGTACGCAAAGATAAAGTACCGAAAATTTTCAAAAAATTCGTACTTGAGATTTTACTAAATCTCTAAGTACCTAACCTTCCGTATCGAAAAACTACATTTGGAATTATGTCTGCCTGCTTGTGAATAAGATAATTCAAAAAAGCTTTGAACTAGAGGCATGAAGTTTGGTATATTGTATTTACATCGAATTTGCAGATTTCTATAAAACTTTGAGCGAAATTCATTGAAAGAAATTTGTTTATCTGCTGAACTCGATCACTGCACATGCAAAGAACTAGATGAGTAAAATTTGATACTCATTTTAAGCATCTAAACTATAGATACTTATCAATTTTTTTTAATGAAATCCATCGGGTAGTTGATCTTTAGTAGATCTGCCAATCCGCATGCATATAAATATAATAACTCAAAAATGCAACCATCTACATGAATGAAATTTGATATATGATTTTCCTATTAAAATTTCAGTTCTGCGTCAAATGTCGACAGCAAAACTGCTCGATTTTCTCCACTTTAATACGGAGCACATAATGCTCATGTGTGGGAATCTGAAAACAAAAATTTGAATATTTTCGGCATTCACGGTGTATATTAAAGTTACAATTCTCTTACATGGAGGGGTGGATGGGTGGAATAGCATCTTTAATAGTGCATAAGTGAAGAAGTTTTGGGTAAACTACGGCTGCTTATTTAATTATAATGTCCAGAGACTGACGTTTTAAAAATCTCTTTGCCTAAAACATAAGAAATAAGCAATATTTCTATGTTAAAATTTTTGGCGATTAATTACCGTCTATTCGTATCTGATAAAAAAATGAAGTTACTGTTCATTCTCGGATTTGGAAACCCTGTGTGCATCAGAAGACGCTTATTTCGTCAAACCAGCGGGTGTGGTCACTCCAAAACTTTCTCTGATAAATTTATCATGCCAGACAGTGCCTTGCATGGCGTTGGTGTGCCATAAATACGAAATATTAACATTTGGCGGGAATTTAGATTTTTTCCTGAATCTGTTGCGTTATCTTTGGCGAGTTTTTTGGAGATTATTTCCTGGCATTCGTTAATAGTATCCGAAAATTGCATTTCTGTTTTAGATATGTTTTTCTCAATCGATTAAAACAAAAATTCGACAAAAAAAAAATCCCCGCATTTGTAGTCACAAAATGCCATACCAAATTCGATATATTTAAGTCATTGCATTTTTGAGTTATCGCATTTTCATGTTTTTAAAAGTACAGATGGACAGACGATCAACTCCTTATCTCAAAATTCGAAAGCTGTATAGAATATAGGTTAATTCTGCGTATCGAATTTTATAGCCAGACAGGCAGGTAGATTTCCTCTGAGTGGAGTTTGCTCGAAATTTGATAGAAATCTACAAATTTGGTATAAAGATCGTATGTCAGATTTCATCCGTTTAGATCGATACGTTTTTTGAGTTATCTTTGTCACAAACAGACAGACGTTAGGGAATTTTCCAGAAACGTGTTTTTTGAATTCGTGGTGGTCTGACACGTGCAAAATTGTAAAAAAAAATTGAGTTCGAATTTTTTTAACTCTATATTCTACATATAAGAGAAAAAATAATGGTGGGAGAAAACATTGTACTGAATGCCTATCATTAACCATATATACCTATCATAAATCATATATATCATAAATTGTATAAATCATATCAAATATCTGTAAATTACAGACTCCGTCGAGGCTGTGTGTGACGTAATTGCCGCACCGCTCATCATTCGGGTACTCTTCTCCCTCTCTTCGGAACTCTCCAGCCCACTGCCTGGATGAAGCTCGTAGTAAAAATCAAATGTTTAATTTCCTTAGTTAAAATGTAAATAAAATTTTTTTTTCTAAAACGTCCCAATAATAGGAGCCACAACAAATACACGCAACCCTAATTACGATATGGTGACCTGGACGTAATGAGCGGCGCGTGAATTACGTCACACACAGCCTCGACGGAGCCTGTAGTTTATAGATATTTGATACGATTTATTGTAGATATATATGATTTATGATAGGTATATATGATTAATGATGGGCATTCACTGCAACATTGTGTGAAGAGATGCTTACATTTAACTATAGGGTGAATTCAGATTATTTGCGGAATAAGGAGACCTAATAACAGTATATCTTTCTGCGTACCCCTCCCCACTAACGAAATGCAAGAATCGAAAAGAGTTAGAATAGGGATCCCGAAATGGAACAGTATTTCTTATTTCATAATGCAGGAATCCAGTTTTGGAAGTTCAGAATTCTCATCAAAAGAAACTGTTGTATGGATTGTGAGACGGTCTTGATAACAGTAAAAAGCATTTATCATTTATAGAATGACTGGTAAAAAAAATTACAAAAAAAAATTTGTCATTTCTGGAATATACACGCACTCTAGCTCTACCGCTCGAAGGTTATCAATTAAATGATAACCACAAACCCCAGTTATTATCTTTTTTTTTAATGGAAGAAACGCATACTCTGCCAAAACATTTAAAAATAAACAAAGTATACACAAATAACTTATTTTTGCTTCTTAGATAAAATAAACTTTATCAGTAATTGAGATGGATAATTCCTTAAAAGAAATAGATTTCCATTTGCTTTTAAAATTCCATTAAATCTCTGTATTAACTTGTCTTGATTATCAGTATATTTAGGAAATTTGTGCTTTATAATTTAAAAAAAATATTAGTCCTGTCAGATAGGAAGCATTACATTGATCATAGAAACATATAATGTATATACGTTTCGAAAGCTGAAAGCTTATACAATAACAACTAAAAATTCTGTTAACAGAAATCTTTATGACAGAAATATGCAATTTTTTTGCACTTTTAAAAAGCTTGTTGTTTTTATTTTCTCATATACGTAAAAAGCATAATAATCTTCAAAAAATTCGAGTTCTAGACTGATGAATCGCTACATTTTAGGCCTCCCTGACTTCGAAAAACACATTTTTTGAAAATGTCTGTCCTTCTGTCTGTGACTGAGATAACTCGAAAACGCTTTGAGCTAGACGGAGGAAATTTGATATACAAATTTTTTCTGACAAATTTTGAGTAATCTCTGATCAAAGTAAATCCGTCTGTCCAGCCACGTATAGGAGAAAGTAAAAACTACTAAAAATTGTAGTATCTAAAATTTTAATATAATCCCAAAACGATAACAGTCAGTTTTCGGATCCTATTTCTTGCTAAAAAACATCTCGCACGAGGAAAAACCTACTCAATCCATTAATTTGTTTGACTTAAATAAACTTGTTGTTCTTTTCAATGCAGTATGCTGAGTGATATTTCAAAAATATTTAATGGCTATGTTGTATTATCACCAAAATCAACACACAAGAAGAAAGAGGAATCGAGTTATACGTTTAAAAATGAGAAAATTTTCCCATTGCACATCCTGTCGGCAATCCAACTCAATTTTTCTAGATTTTTTTTTATTTTATTTGCTATTTATTTTTATACTTTTCAATTAATTTCGAATTAATAATGCAAAACTACAATTTATGAATAGAAAATAAATTTTTCATTTTTCCAATAAAAAAACACATATCATTCTTCGTTAGATTCAAATGTAAATATAAATTTACGATCTAGTAATTAATTTTTACTTTCTTGTTTGCGTAGTATAGAGAGAGTATAATAATCGTCAAAAAATTCGAAATCAAGATTTTCACGGATCTCCAATTTTAGACCACCTTGAGTTCAAAAAATACATTTTTGGAAAGTATCTGTCCGCCTGGTTGTGACAAAGATAGCTAAAAAATGCTTTGAGCTAGATAGTTGAAATTTGGTATATGGTCTTTACAACAAGTTTGTAGATTTCTGTCAAATTTTATGTAAAATCTATTCAGAGTAAGTCCGTCTGTCCGGCTGTTCGAATATAAGTTAACACGATAACTTCAAAACGTAGAGAGATAGACAGATAAAATTCGGTACACGGATTTAACATCTTTAGAATAAACGTCAAACAAATTTTGAGCGAAATCCAACAAGGGGTTAACCGTTTGTCGATTTGTACTTTCAGAAACATGTAAAAGCAATAATTCAAAAATCAATTTCCGCGCATTAGATCTCACTGGGTTCGAAAAATACATTTTTTGGCATTAATTTTGTCTATTCGTCCATCTTTGTCTGCATACTGCATGACAAAGAGAGCTAAAAAATTTAACTAAATTGCTGAATTCACGTCAGAAAATATTTCATAGTTATTCTATGCCAATGCCATGGAATCTAGTACGGTCTGACGATTTTTCAAACCCGATTTAAAAAAAAAACGGTTTTTAAATTAAAAAAACCGTTTTTCCGGAGCTTCTGGATAATCTCTTTCTTCAAAAAAAAACAAACAAATATTTTTTATTTTATCGTTTGGGACCGATTCGTCTAGCAGCTGAAGATTTAGGGCGACGAGATGCCAGTTTATTAACAATTGAAGGTATATTTGAATTTCTGTTAAATGAAAATAAAAAATTTAAACACTGAAATAAGTGTGAAATTATTATACGCTTTAGAATAACGAATTCAAGAAAAAAGACAATTAGAATTAGCAACTCCTTTGCTATATTTGAAAAATCCCTAAAACATTTCTAGTTCAGAGAAGAAATCTAGTGTACTTTCTTTAGCTTCAAAAACCGAAATTATTAAATTTATCTGGAAAGATATTCTCTAGAATATTTCCAAATTCTTATGTGGAAACCTATTCTGATGAAGAGCAAATCGAAGAAACTACTCATCAGAATAATGCTTTTTTAAAAGAAGCCATGGAAAAATCAATTCATAAGTTTCTTGAAGATCCTGAAGAAAAACTTTCAAATCCAAAGACACTGAAAGCTGAAATTTTATTATTTGAGGCAACGAATAAAAGTACAAAAGAATTATATTTGTTATTTGAAAACTATAAAACAAAGATCAGTAGCTAGTGAACGAGTATTTTCAATTTCAGGCAATATTGTGTCCAAAATAAAAACAAGACTTAGCCACCTTTCAGTGGATATTTTATGTTTTTTAAAATCCTATTTTCTTAAGGAAAATTAAAATTAGTGAATATAATATAAATATTATTTGAAATTTTCGTTTGAGTTTTCGTTATTTTGTGTAAATAATATGCATATGCAATCCTTAATTTTTTAAAATATAATTTGACTTTGATATTGATTTCGTTTTTTGTTATTTTATATAAATTAAATAAAACATTTTTTTCCTATTCTATTTTTTGACAAAAATTCGAAAAACCTGCTAAAACCGTTTTTTTGTGTGTGTAAATATTGAATTTGTAAACCGGTTTTTCAAAAAGTCGGTTTTTGTATAAACTCTAGAATCTAGAATACTGTCTAAATTCTAGATTTATATCAAATTCGTAGATTAATTAACTAGAATCACTAAATTCGTAGAATAACTAACTAGAATCATTAAATTCGTAGATTTATATCAAATTTTTTAAAATGAAGAGAGCTAAATAGATATAATTTGGTATACAGATTTAATTATCTATATATCAAATTTTGAACCAAATGCGACAAGGGGTTCGTTCACCTTCTGTTGTTCTATATTATCAAAAGCATGTAAACGCTGAAAATCAAAAACGCAACGACTTAAATATATCAAATTTCGTATGGGATTTTATGACTACAAGTGCAGTTTAGTGTCAAATCTTAGTTTCGAAATCGTTTGGGAGAAACGCTCATTATAAAGTTTTTCTTTTAATAAGATGGTTAATTCTGTTCACATTTCAGCTCATTTTAAAAATGACAAGGATCTATTTTAGGTTAAAATTAAAGATAAATTTTATGGATTTAACATGGAAGGATTTTATTTTTTTAAAAGTTGATATTATGTATCTGCTTTTATTTATTCGTTATTACTCCTGACTTCTTGGCATCCATATTTGTGTATTTTTCATTCTCGGATTTGAAAAGCCTTTGCACTTCTGCACATGCGCCAGGAAGAGTTTATTTCGTCAAAAAACGGGGTGAGAGGAAAAATAAAAGGGCGAGATGTTTACATTTAGCAGATAGGTAGAATTCGGATTATTCGTGGAATTAAAAGACGTAACAACTGCTCATCTTTTTGTATACTATCTCTTAGTGAAGTACAATCGTCGAAAAATGATAGTTTCGGTATCCTGAAACGAACAATATAATTTTTGGCTTTATAAATGTTCTAATAACTAACTGAACTTAATGACAACATATAGGAACCTGACCAATTATATTTGACAAATGTTAATTTATCTTAATATTTTATTATTCACAGAATTCATATTTTTTGCAAACTTATTTATTTGGTAATTAAGAAAATGAAATTTTTAATTGGCGACCTGCAAGCGGCTACTTCTCAGCGGAGCGTTCCTAGGACGCTGCCTAGTTGGAAATGCGCCACTAATATGATATAAGCTTATTTTAGATTTAAAAAATCAAATTTATTATTCTATTGAACATCTAAGCAATTGTTCTGAGATACGCTATTTTTTATTTTTTACGTTCTCGATTTTCTATTGTTTTTTTTCTCTTTATATTATTACGATAATACTGGGATGATTAATTCTTCCAGATAGTTCGAAGGAGACAATCAGATTATTAAAAAAAAGCACCGGCATGTGTTGTTCGAGAAATAGAATGTTTTTTGTTTAGTTGAAAAATGGAAAAGTGTTATGTTATACACACTTATTAAAAATTAAATAATAATAGTAGAAAAATTTTCATATTTAAATTTAGAAAGGAAATGCACTTTTTTTTCCAAAAAATAAATTAGTTTTTCTTTCTGAAATTAGATGTAAAGACAGTTTAAATCGGAAAAACTCTTATAGGATAAGATAATCATAGAAAAATGTTCATATTTAAAATTAGAAAGAATATTATCTTTTTTAAAAAAAAAAATTAACTTTTCTACGTGAAATTTGATGTACTGACAATTTAAATCGAAAAATGCTTAAGGGATAATATAATCATAGAAAAAATTTCATATTTAAATTTAAAAAGAAAATTCAATTTTTTCAAAAATAAATTAGTTCTTTTGTGTGAAATTTGACGTACAGACAGTTTGAATTGAAAAGCGCTTATGAGATAAATGATATATTACGGGAAAATATGGGATAAATGATATGTTATGGAAAAATGCTCATGGTATAAATGATGCATTATGGAAAAATGCTTATGGGATAAATGATATATTATGGAAAAACGTTTACTGGGATTATTGAAAAATGCTTATGGGATAAATTGCTAATTAGGGAAAAACGCTTATGGGTTAATAGCATATTATGGAAAACCTCTTATGGGATAAATGATATACTATGGAAAAACGCTTATGTGATAAATGATACATCATGGAAAAACGCTTTTAAGATAAATGAAATAGATGGACGGTGGAACAAAAATATTAGGCTGTAGTTAAGTAACCGTAACGCTTCTGAGTTTGTGGCTAGAAGGAATGTTAGACAATAGTAGTTCAACTTTATATCTAGCTTGTTTCATTTGGAGTTTCAGTGTATAGTAAAATAAGAAAGAGTAATAGTTTCAATACTTTTTTGGAATGTAGTATATAAACAGAAACAGTGCTAGAAAAATTTACTCCATGCCCAAACTTCTGTTTTAGTATATATCTCCCCTCCCCCTATTCTATTGACTAATAGTTATCTATTCTTTTTAAAAAATGGAACAAAATAAAGGGAGTTAAAAAGAATACAAATTAAACTGCTTTTTTAATAATTTTCCAATATTCATAAATTTTACTTCATAATTGCTGTAATTTTCATAAATTATTTGTTGTTATTCTTATAGCAGAATTTTATAAAAATATTAATACTACAAGACAAAGAAAATTCTTTTATCAAAAACAAATTATTTTCTTAAAGATTATTATGAAAATCAAATCGCGTGAAAAATAAGAACAGGATAGATGATATTTATCATGTAAATTAATTTCTTTAATATCAGTGAATTTATTAAAAATTGTATCAATCAAAAATTTTATCATTGTAAAATCATAATTTTTACAATGCTAAAATATTTTTTAAAAAATGTATTATTAAAAAGTAATAATGATACAAAAATTATATTATACACAGCTGAAATTTTATGAACAAAATTAGGTATATAGCTCTTATATGTGGATTTTTTTACTCAAGAGTTCTGATTTTTGACAGTGAAAATTACTCATTATTAACAAAAACAGAATCCAGAACTTCAGGGTAATTTTAAATTATTGATAACCAAACCAAATATTATTATGAAATTATAATATCAGACATTTTTTAGTTCCTTTTAGTGTGAAAGATTTCTTTTTGCATTTCCGACAGAACCAGGTACTGCTAATAAAATTATAAAAAAATTAAAATCAAATTTCTCAAAACTTGATTAATTATTTTTACAATCCATTTAATTATTTTTGTAAATCTGACAAAGAATTTCAGCTCGAGAACTTGAATTAAAAATTAAATGTTTATAGACCAGAATTAATTTATTTATTCCAAACTTAAACATAATTTATTGAAATAAAATTATACTTCTAACAAATTGGTCACATTGTTTTAAATTCTTTTCAGATTTATTAATATGTTTCAAATTAAACAAAACAGTATTTTAAACATTTCCGTAATTTTATAGATTTTCTGTGAGATTTGGCGTTTTCCTGGAGATAGTTCTTAGATCTAGCGTAAATCTTATTTCCTTCAAAAAATTATTGGTAAAACAGTTAAATAAATTCGATTTAGAAACTAATAATGAATATTCGAAATTAATAATAAATATTAATTTTCTTGCTTTTGGAAGAATCTCCTTATCACGGATTATTGATCCTTACGTTTTTTATTGTATTCATGCAGAAAAATGTTATATTAATAAATTTTCAAATAATTTTAAAAGAGGATTTTTCAAAATTTTCACTTTAATAAAAAGGAATTAGATAAGTTTATTCAAAGTCGGGATTTCGAATTAAACTGTCTGTACCTACACCTGGTAAAATTAACTTTGACATTTGTTACTTTGTAAATTTTACTATACACTAGCCGCCTTTGGAGACCAGCCGGTTCGCCAGTATTACCGCTCGCTACAATTATCAATTAAATATTTTAAGTAACTAGTCTCTTAATAGATTCTCAAACAAAACATTTCTCATCTTCCAATTTTGATAGTCATACCAAACTTATACTGTTTAGATCGTTTCGTTCAATTTACTATATATATTTTGTTAATTTGTTGTCATTTCCGGTAAAACTTCAACTTTAATTTAAAGAGGAAATGATGAAATAGCAATTTATATAAAGATATATTTTTAATAAAAGCAAGCGTTTTATTTTATTTATCATCTTTATTGTTATTTATTTATTATTATTATTATTGAATACGAGTATTGCAAACAGAATCGCTTGGTATTTAAGTCTTATGTGAACTACAAAATATTTTTCATAATTTATGTAATATCACAAAGAATAATTCAACAAAAATTTCTCAGATTAGCACAAAATTCAGTTTTTAGTTTTTCTTTCAAAAGGATTGAAATGAAATCAGTAATAATATTTTGTTCCGGCTTATAAATATATTCCAAAAATTATGAAGTCTAAATTTAATGCAGTAAGGTAACATAATGCATAAGGTAACAGTTTTGAATGTTAAACATTTAGAAAAACTTAACATTTTCATAATCTTAGGGCAATTAATCTTGAGAAACCTGCGCGCTGATTGGCCGTATTTTCTTTGAAACGATCGATGGAAAATCTAAAATTATCCTTTTTTTATTGAATAGTGATATTCAAATTTTCATAAATCAGTCAGTTTAAGTGATTTACTTAGTTGATTGGAAATTAACTCTTTTTATTTAAAATATTATTGTTTCAAGAACATTTTGTTATTCGTAATTTCCACAGCAGAAGCTTAATGTAAAATCAAAAATTCGTTATTTATTAGAGCATTTATAGAATCAAGTTACATAAAATATAATCATTTTCCATTTAGACCATTTTAGCAGATCTGTGTCTTACTAAAGGTTTTCAAATTAGCTGTGTGACCCTGATTTGAATGGATATCCTGTTCATATTAAACAAAACTTGCCTTAAAATAAAACTGATTTATTGGATTAATAATATAGAGAGTGTAAAAGATCATAAAATAATTTTTCTTGAATTTATATTTTAGAAAAAATAATATTTCTTATTTGTTTCATTTCCTACAGACACGTGCCGAAAACTATATTTTTACAGATTTCATTTCCAAAAAGATTTAATTTATTTTTAATTGGGGCTTTAATCAATGTGATGGCAACACTTTGAAAAAAGCTAATTTTTTCGCATGAATGCGAAACGTGCTCGTGCAGCTTAAATTTTATTTTTATTTTGTACGAAAAATATTGTTGAAAAATATAGTTAAAAATTTATTTAAAAATTCATTAAAAATAGAAATTTAATTTTAAGGTTAAAACATTGGTATCATTTAAAAGATACGTTTTTCATCTTTAACTTGATGTAAAAATCTTTTTTGTGCGGTAATATTTTCGGAAGTTATAGCAGAGACACGCCAAAATTTCGCTTAACTTTTAAATAAATAAAATTCTAATTAAAAATTCGAAAAAATAACCCTCAGGTGCACATTTCCAACCTCCAAGGTATACACGTGCCAAATTTGGTAGCTGTAGGTTGAATGGTCTGGCCTGTAGAGCGCCAACACACACACACACACATTGAGTTTTATTATAAGTATAGATAACTGATTCATTGTTTTTTCAAAAATTAATATTTGCAAGAACGAGCTTCCCTCGGCAATTTTTTTTTAAATCCGTTTTTTTCGGAGAAAATATTTATATGCGAATCACGTATTGAGTACATATGAATATTTTCTAATCTTACCCATATATGAGCTGTTCATTTAAATAAAAAAAATCATTAGTGCAATTAGTTTCGCACATAATTCGAAATAATCTGCTACATTACTGTATTCATTTTACAGTTTATCTATCATTACTTATATTTTTGAACTTTCACTCAGTTTTACCTGGGTGAAATCGGGTCCGAGATGGCGTGATATGACATTGTCAGCATGAGTACAGAAAAAAAGATCCCTATAGTAAGTTTAAGAAAAATATATGTTTTTTGAAATAAAATCACGTTTTTTCAGGAAAAGCACTTATGTAGATGAATTTATAAAGCAAAAATATTAAATATAAACATATAAATAAAATAAAGCAAAAATCGCGACTCGCTTTGTGGACCAGCAACACTCGTATTGGTCATGTTCTGACAAATGCGAGTGTTGCACTACCACACTTTAAAATGGAAGTTGAATATATTTATTCTAATAATTAGTTATAAACAAGTAATATAAAAAAAACATTTTTTAAAGTCAATTCCTACTTTTGTAAGAATTGAACTTGCATTCTTCACCTTCAAGTGAAAAATACTGAAATCCTTGCATTTTACCGATTGAGCAACTGCCTTTTGATTTTAATTTTCATTACACACTACGAAAACTCTATTTAAAGTATCAAAAATTAATTAAATTTAATAATTAATGAATTAATATTTGAAAAAACTGTATTAACTTCAAGTGTCATCCACTATAAGTTTGAAAAAAATGTATTTGAACTTAAGTGGAGGAATAAAAAGTATTTTATTAACAACTGAAAATTTGAACAATATATATAAATATATATAGGGAGAGTGTGAATTAATAGTAGGAATTGAAAATGTGTGTGTGAAAAATCGTATCCTGTGAAAATTCCTGTATTAACTTATTTCTAAAATGTTTCCCTTATTTCCAGATCCAATTCCACCTTTTTTTTTTTTTTTAATTAATGCTACAGAAGCTCTAAAATGCTTAAATCAGGTTCTCACGCTCCGAGTGAAGGTATAAAGTTTCCCGCAGCCTAATGTGTTAAGTTATATCCTAATATACTTTTCGAAATGGAAGTACAAAAAGTGGAAAAGCGTTGTTCTTTATTAGTTACTTTTTTTAAAGTCATTGAAACCTATGATCTAATGGTATGATTATTGATTGCAAGGGAATTTCTTATAATGAAAAGGATAACAGAGCTTTTCATTTAACATTAAAAGAAAGCGGAGAAATTTTCAGTGAGTGTAATTCACAGCTGATAGGAGGTATTACATTTAAAAAAAAACATTCGTATATGGTAACTTAATTATTAGAGAGTTATTGATAAAAGGGCTGAAAAAGCACTTCCGTTTGTAAAATAAAACTTTCTTCAAGAAAAATAAAGCACATGGAAAAAAATGCCGGTAGGAACCAGAAATATGAATAAAATTAATTTCAAAATTAAACCTAAGGAACTTATTCAACGATTTTTTTTAAAAAAAAATTGGTATCATGTAAAGAAAATAATGATACAGATTTACAAATTTAATTTGGAAACCTTTTTTTATATATCGATCATTATACTGCTAGTAATAAAAAAATTGAATATTTCCAAGTCACTCATTTAGAATTATAGGCATTTTCTGCATTTTTTTCTGCTAAAAATATGAATAAAAATATTTAATCGATTATATGGTACTCAAATATGACCATACATCTGCTTGTTTTCAAAATTATTAAAGTTTTCAATAAAAAAGGTTTTTTAGCAAAACATAAAAGTGTTAATAACAAAATTAATTAATTAATTAATAACAAAAATACCAAAAATCTTTACGAAGATATTTAGTTCATTATGCGGCATGTGTTTTTCTTCTTGCATTATCAAATATCAATCATCTGTTTCTACTCAAAAAACACCAAAAAATCACAAGACATACTATGATTAAGCTATACTAATATGTACTCAATTTCACACTTTCAGAAATTGTGAGAAAAACCTTTCGCACATTTCCCCCTGAAAGAACGCCACAACAAATTCTTAAGAACATTTAATGTTTTTCCGGCCAATCGGTAAACGATTTTCCGTTCGTTTGGAATTCTTCCGTTACTCAGAACAGCGCGAAAACGTAATCTGCAAGTCAGATGACCAGATCATCTGTTAGTCACAAGCGGCGATCGAAGCGAGGTGAACGTTTCACGTGTTGTTTTATCACTCATTTTATGCTTACATAAACCTATAAAGAGCTTTGGCGATCAGCGTTTGTTTATTCCCGGTGTGTTCTTTCTGAAGTTAGTTTTTTCTTCTATTCTGTTGGCTCTCAGTTCCTTTAAAAAAAAAAATCGGTTGTGAAAAGTTAAAAAGTAAGTGATATTTTCTGTTCTTATCCTATTTTGTCTATTTTCATTCGATTAATTAATTATTGTGCATTCCCATTTATTTCTTCATTATATTATCGTTTGCACTTATGGTCTAGTTGTTTTGTGTTAAATACTGTTTTTGAATTCCTACTATTAGTTCACACTCTCCTTATATATATTTATATATCTTGTTCAAATTTTCAATCATTAATAAAATACTTTTTATTCATCCATTCAAATTCAAATATATTTTTTTAAACTTGTAGTGGATAACACTTGATGTTAATGCAGTTTTTTCAAATATTAATTCATTAATTATTAAATTTAATTAATTTTTAATGCTTTAAATAGAGTTTTAGCAGCTTGTAAAGAAAATTGAAGTAAACAGGCAGTAGCTCAATCGGTAAAATGCAAGGATTTCATATTTTTTCACGTGAAGGTGAAGAATGCAAGTTCAATTCTTGCGAAAGTAGGAATTGACTTAAATTTTTTTTATATTACTTGTTTAATTTTTGACGGTGAATTTATTTCAGCATGAGAAATTCTTGTGAATATCAATATTTGTTTTGTTAGAGTATCATAATAGTATTAAAGCTTGGAAAATATTGATTTTCTTATACGACATTTTAATATTTGGAAAAAGATTGCTTTGAACTTAACAATGTACCATATTTTATGTAATTTTACAGTTCTTAATAAGTATGAGGACTGAATTTTTGCAAGCATAACAACATATCAGTACTTGAATGTGATATTTGGAATGATTTATATCAACACTTGAAAAGAAATTGCTTTAAACTTAAGAATATACGAACACTACATCTTATATAATTTTAAAGTTGTTAGAAATTGTAACGACTGAATTTTTTGATTGCATTATACTATGTTTAATGAAAAAAAAATATGTAATAAATATATTTATAGAAAAGTGAAAAATTGCGTTCAAATTTCTTACAATTTGACATATTTCGTTAAATTTATTGAAACTTAAGATGTGTTATTAGATAATCTCGCTAAAAATATCAAAAAATAAAAGGAGTTTTAATATGTAACTGCCGAAATTTCCATATGATAACTGTGATATAATTTTCATTTAAGTATGATGTGGGCAGTAAAATTATATTAAAAAATTCTTATTGGTTTAGAATTATAGAATTGTATATAAATTCGTCAAATCGACTTTGAGATCAAAGCTTATTCTTATTTTCAATATCAATGCAGAAATTAAAGACAGAATTCGAGAAATATTTTTATAAGTAATTTTAATCACCCATTTTAAAATAAAAGTGAAGTCGCACGATTCAAGTCAGAATAATTTTTAATATATATTGCTACAGAAAAGCATCTTGTGTGAAACAATATTATTTTTTTTTCAGTTGAGACTTAGAATATTCAAGCTTCATACATATGATGTATTAACTGAATAATATATTAACTGAAGGCAATAACAAAATAAAAAAAAAAGAGCTAAATTAGTTCGGAGAAATCAAAATCATTTGCTCGTTTGCTTAAAAATTCTGATGTGGATAATTAACAAAAATAATAAGATATTCAGAAAGAATATATTTGGAATAAAATAGTTTTTAACGAAAGGTAATTAGATTACTGAATTTTTAGTTTGGCTGCATACCGGGTTATTATAAGCTAAAGAAATCGTTCCAATATCTTGAAGAACGAGATCGCCTTAGATTCTGTCTGATCTTTCAAAAGATAAAACTATTATGTCCGTATCGTATAACATTCGATATATTTTAAGTTTTCGATAGAAGATAAGGAATATTTGCACTTCTTACTTGTCTTATCTTACAGCATAAGATTGCTTTCATTTTGTATGCGATCATACTTCTTTAGAATTGATTTATCTTTTTATCATATCTACAATTACAAATTTTAGCTGAGGTAAATGATGTCACTCAGATAAAAAATTGTATATAAATTGTTGCTTGTCGTCATTGTTAACTGTGCGTCCAAAAATTCTGTCGTTCCTATAAGTGGATTCCGGTCATAAGTACGTTACTTTATTCATCGTTAAATTAATTTTTTTATGTTCAAGTCAGTTAAAAAAATCCTTTTGATCATTTTCAGGATTAACTAGATAAATAATGGATATTTTTTAATTTAATAATAAAAAGTTTAAATAATCATTTTAATATAAATGGAAAAATAAATAAAACTCGGAATATATAAAAAATCTAATTTTAAAATTTATGGATTTGAGTAGAAGCAGGTATTTAATATATTGTGTAGGGAAAACTAAAAAGATTGTAGCTTTAGTTCTTCATTTAGTTTTAGAATATTATAGATTGTAGAATATTATCGTTGTAGGCTAAGATTCCATGATAACGCAATGATTCGTTCGTACTAGTACTTTATGGTGGATGTTTTTGCATTTTAAATACAATTCTTAATAAATACAATACAATTTAATACTTACTTAGCAATAACTGATTGCCAAAGTGAATAAATGTTTTTGTGCCAAAATGCAATATAATTAATAAGATTTTTTATTAAATAATTTTATGTTTTTTCCAAAAAATTAGAATTGTCATCGTTGTAACTGAAATTTTATTGTTCTTCAATGATAAATTTTTTAGCACCATATTAAATCAATCGAGCATAAGATAAATGCATGCAGTCATCTAAAATATATGGTATTGATGTTAATGGGAATTGCAGCATTCTCGATAATGAAAATTATTGAAATTTCAGTTGTAAATATAAAAGAATTTTTCGCAAGTAAAATTTAATATTTGATAGAAAATATAGAGACATATAGAATGAATGATTTATATTAATTATAAAACAGTTATTATTGCTATAAAATAATGATAACTGTATAATTAAATGCATTTACTTATTACTGTATAAATAATAATAATAATTGTATAATTAAAAATCAAACACTTTAAGAAACTGATATTTTTATAATTAAAGTAACTGTTTTATAATTAAATTTTAAAACAGTTATCATTGTTTTAAATAATAATAACTTTAATACTAATTACTAATTATTTTAACACTAATTTAATACTAATTGTAGCTTTGTTTTAAAATAATAATAATAACTTAAACTATAAAAACATTAGTTTCTTAAAGTATTTCTTTTTTAATTGCAAATCGAATATATGTTGTGATGCAATATTTTATAAGTGTATAACCATAAATCGGTACACACAAAAAAAATGATTCTGGTTAATATCGCACCAAAATTAGCATAATGTGTGAGTATTCATTTAATAATTGCAATGAACTTATTTTCGTTTAAATATACTAATAATAAAAAGTTCAAAAAAATTAATACCCTGTAACTTGAAATTCTTAAAAAAATATGATATTTTACATGATAAATAGCCTCTAAATAATACTATTGTATAGGGAATAAAAATCAAAATTGTTTAACAGATAGATAATGTTATTAAATATTATTGTATTTCATTTCATACGATTGTAATGACCAGAATGTATTCTATGCATACCAAAATTTGAAGAAACCGTGTTTCAAGAAAAATGCAAATTACTTTCTTTCTATCACAGAAGCTCCTGTAAGATTCGTTGTTAAAGAATAATTTATAAACTTCTGACTTTTCAAATCTATATAAATTATACATTTCTATAATCAATGAAATACCCCTATTTTATGACATTAAAATTGAAAAATCATGTTTCTAAGGTCTCAGTTCCCATGATGTTTAATATGTATATATAGTATTGTCATAGAAGCATATTTTAGTTGCTGTTTATTTTGGTTTGTGATCATTCTTTTTATTTATGAATGTTTGATTTTGGTGACTCTAATTAATACTTTTTTCTTTGTAGGATGAAGGTCCTTCTAGTATTCGCGTTGGTGCTGGTTGCTGTGTCAGCTAAATCTCAACCTTATAAACATATCCATCCTCTTTCACAGAAAATGATAGATTATGTAAATTTTCTGAACACCACATGGAAGGTGGGTGGAGAAACGATTTCTTGGAATTTGTTTCATTTTTTTTTATATTACGCGATGCTTTTTAAATAAGCTGCAGCACTATTGTATTGTATAATGACTTTTTTTTTTATTTTTAAAAAGTATGTTTAAAATATGTGACAGTATTTTTCATAAATATATTCGCATGTTTTAATATACTGTAGTGCACAGAAAAAAATATTATAATATTTTAATAAAGATAAATATGCATAAATAATTTCTTCAGACGCAATTAGAATATGTATAAACTGCAGAATAAAAGAATTCATATCAGAATCTAAGAATATATATTTCATAAATTCAGATATCATTTTTCTTTATTTATATGACAAAAACCTATGGCTTGTTATTATAATTTTTGTGATAAATTATTCAGTTATTAATTCATATTTAAAAAAAAATTACATTTTATAACATTGAAATAATATTATAAAATATTATTTGTCAGAAAATTAATAAAAATTACGAATTTTTTACATTAATAATATTAATATGAATTACGAATATCTTACATTAATAAAATTAATAAGAATTACGAATTTTTTACATTAATAATATTAATAGGAATTACGAATATTTTACATTAATAAAATTAATAAGAATTACGAATTTTTTA